>CM074500.1:28355350-28556258 GCA_037389245.1 Oryzias sinensis
GTTGTTGTTTTGTGATCTTTCTGTGGTCATGTTCTGTTTTGAGTTACCCCCCTGTCTCAGTCCCTCCAGGGATTTTGGCAGTCTGAGTATGCTTTATGCTCAGAGCAGAACAACTGAACCAAAACGGCCACCGTAGCCGCTGGTCACATGATAAACAGAGTGGGAAAGAAGCATTGGATGAAATCCAACATTTGTCATGTTATCAAACAGAAAAAAGGGTCCAACTGTTTATTTGTTGAAACTTTTCTTTTACCACCACTGAAAACGCTTCTTCCACGCTTTTCTATGTCTCGTTATGCGACACACGCCCGCCGCTGCTGTGACGTCATTCTAAAAGTGACCTTACCACAGTAAGGTCTGTGCGATAACGCCACAACGATGACACCAAGACACTAATTGAAATGGGATCTACGCATTGATTCTCACTGTTTTCCCAGCAATCTATGTCATTAAAAACTTATCAGTGTACCTTCTTTTTCCAGTCCGAATGGTCTCTAGGTGTGTGAGTGAGTCTGACGCAGGCTGGTGACCGGTTCAGGGCCATCACCCAACAGTAGCTGCTACAGGCTCTAGGAACCCTGTGACCCCAAATTGGATTCAGCAAGATGAATGGAGGGATGGACGGAAGGATGGATGGATAGATTGAATTGTTAGAATCTGCCTTTTTGTCCTGTTCAGCTCTTTGGAAGTTCAGGGATCCAGCTTCCACTATTCCAACTTTGATGTTTAACCCTTGTGCTATCTTAGATGACCCCCCCCCTTCCATTGACGTGTTCTCCCTACCATGACAAAGGTGGATAAAGGTGGAAAGATTTCATGTAATCCATGGACACCAGTGAAGATCACAAATCATTGAAGGAAAAAGGTTCAGAGCTCTGTCTAGTGGGTCTAGATGACCCAACTCCCAATGGTAAAGTGTCTAGGATAGCACAAGGGTTAAAGGACAACAAAACTCCCTTTTCTATGCTGCTTTCTCAGTGAAAACTCATCAGCTACCAAATGCAAAAATGTTAAAGAGGCTTTTAAAAGTAACTTTAGGTCTGAAAATCTGCTGTTCCCATTTGAGGAGGTCAAATTGAACTCCATGTCAAAGTAAAGGGTACAACAGGCAGAGTTTTTGATTATTCCGTCCTGTTTTCCTAACTTCAATTCATTTGTTTCCTCTTAAAAGCAGAATAGATTTTAAAAGGTTTTTACTAAAAAGCTCCATCTTTAGAGCCCCAGGTGGTATTCCTTTCAAAAGTTAGTTGTATTTCTAAAATTATGTGCATACATGAATTTAAGTTTGGATCAGCAAACAAAAGATTTTTTTTAATATCTTTTAAAAAAATTACAAAATGCTAAAAATTGTTCTGGACAGAAAAGTTTCCTTTCAGTGATTGGCTGCTGACGGGAAAGTGGTTCTGATTGGTTGATCAGTTCAGATGAAAAATTCTAGAAAAAGGCAGAAGTTGTGTTTATGTCTGTACAAAGGTACGGCGGCGGCGGTGCAGTGGTAGGGCGGTCCACCTCCAATCAGAAGATCATGGGTGCGATTCCCGCCTTGCCCGCCCATGTGTTGAAGTGTCCTTGGGCCTTGGGCAAGACGCTGAACCCCACCTTGCTTCTGGTGGAAGGTTGGCGCCAGTGTGTGTGTGTGTGTGTGTGTGTGTGTGTGTGTGTGTGTGTGTGTGTGTGTGTGAATGGGTATTT
Organism: Oryzias sinensis; assembly: GCA_037389245.1. NCBI lineage: Eukaryota > Metazoa > Chordata > Actinopteri > Beloniformes > Adrianichthyidae > Oryzias > Oryzias sinensis. The sequence goes on from CM074500.1 coordinate 28,357,043, forward strand.
GACTATAAAGTGCTTTGGGCCTTCGAAGAAGGAGAAATTGGGATTTGTTTCTGTGTAATTGCGTGATGCAATTAAGCTCTTATACTTCTGTTTTCTTTCGTACGTTTTATATTCGTGCATATCTTCTGCAAACTTCATCCGATTCTGCCATTCAAGTATCAAAACATTCTGCAAAATGTTAAGGAAATAATTGCTCTCTTCTGCAACTTATGGTCCTTATGGCTGCAACTTTTTCCATAGAAATACATAGGCAAGGGTCTTCTGCAACTTCAAACTTTCTGCCATCCTAATCACGACAAACCTTATGCTTTTTAAACAAGTCAAACATGCATTTGTTCTGCTTATTGTGGACCTTTCAGCTGTCTTTAAATAATTTTGTAAATATTTATCGTTTTTAAAATAATTGAATCACGCAGACTCTTCCTGAAAGGGGCTGTCCTCACTGGTCTACCTCAGCTCATGACAAGGGGCTGGTGGTCAGAGCGCAGGTATTTACAGGGTAGCTCAGAAATGCGTGAATGGATCAAAATGCTGTTTTGGGGAAGATTATAATAATCTTAAAAGTTCAAAAAAAATGATTTTGAATGGTATAGGCCCTTTAAAATAAAAACCCAACCCACCTTTGACCCTGTAAGATGTTTTCTGCCATCCTTAACTTTATATCCTTAACTTTTATCTAATGTCTGCAGACATAAGAGCGAAGAGAACTATAAGCTTTGTTTTAAACCGAGAAGAACAGCTGTTAATCAGCAGAAGAAGGAACACCAGCCTTGGTCTTTCTGCAAATATGGACCCTTTTTTACTTTTTTATTTTACTTCATAGCATTACTTTGTCATAAAATAATTTTTTTTTAAAAAGAAGAAAATTAAATAAATAAATAAAAATACAAAAAAATAAAACAAATGATTTATCAATTATTTAAAAATGTCAAATTGATTGAATTTTAATTATATTACTTCACTTGTTTAAAAAAAATGGTAACACTTTATATTAAGATTCCTTAACAAGCTTTGTTAACACATTAACAAGCATTATAAATGAATTTATAGGGTGTTAGTAAGACATTCATTAGTACAATAAGTCTAATAAGGTTTATTAAATTACTTAGTTAACACATTTACAAGCATTATTATTAGGATGTTTTCAAGATGTTAATGATGCATTTACTGATATTATAGGTGCCTAACAAATTTGTCAGTGTTAATAAGCTTAATAAGATTTATTAACAACCTTTGTTAACAAATTAGGAAGTATTATTATTGTTTGGGGTTCTAGTAAGATATTTATTAGCATTATAGATGTCTCACACAAGCTTAAGTGTTCATAGGCTTAATAAGTTTTATTAACTAACTTAAAAAATTAATAGGCTTTATTAATGTGTCAGATGTTAGTAAGATATTATTAGCATTATAGATGTCTTGCAAATACCTGAAAGTGTTAATAAGATTTATTAACATCTAAAGTCAGACCATTGTCTTCTAAATCCATATTACTAAACTGCTTATAAGCTTTACAAATGTATTAATTAACTTTGTTAATAGTTTATTAATTGTTTTGCAGCACCTCATCTAAAGTGTGGACGTTATTTAGCACAAACAACCACAAAGCATAAAGATTGTAAAAAGAACTTTATGACATTAAAACAGACTAAACATACACAAATCGTTCTGTAAAAGATATATAATAATTTAATTCAGACAAATAATTTTTTTTAAAAAACATATATACTGGTGTTGGATGACTCTAGCATCATAGCTAAGGATAAAGTATTAGCATCTATCCTGAGTGAAACCTTCATTGCAAATCCAGGGCTCCAGACTAACTTGTGTTTCAAATTGATTCAAAAATATTTCCTATTGTAACTGAAACAGTGTTGTGTCTATTTTACTGATATAGTATTATATTTTAATCATATGAATGACTTTTATAAGTAACATAATCTGCATATAGTTTATATAACTGATCTGCATTTGCCATGTTGATTTCTGAAATGGTTATTTTTACATAATAATTTATGTAATTCATCTTTGTCATGTGCTTTATTGATACTTTACGATTCTTAATTCTGTCTGATAAAAGTTATGAACCGGATATTGATAAATCATGTAATAAAATGGTTACGGTATAACGGGGTGGGATTATATAAATTTGCTTCCTTTCACTCCCTTTTAAGCAATATTTATTAATATGTCTAATTATCCAAAGTTTGATTAGTTACTGTACGAATGTATAACTGATGATTGTAATGTTTTTGTGTATCATTTCTATTTGATTGCTTGAAATAAACCATTTCAAATCAAAAATATCTAAAATATAATTTAAAAGAGTGTCAATAGGTTCAAGGTCATCAGGAGACACAGCGATGTAAACCTGTGTATCATCAGAATAGCTATCCCCAAGAAGCAACATATACACATTAAAAAGTAAAGGACCTAAAATCTACCCTTGGGGGAACCCCATAATATTTCAGTATGTATCCATACCTACATAAAAGTTGTGATCTGTGAGATAGGAAGGAAACCAGAACATTTGAGATGGCCATAGACTTCTAAGTCTGTCTAATAAAATCTGGTGATCTACTGAATCAAAAGAGGCACTAAGATCCAGCAACACCAGGACAGAAACGTTTCTGAGAGTCTAAATGAATCCTAAGATCATTAATGGTCTTTAAAAGAGATATCTGGGGTTTGTTCTAAAACCAGTTTGATATTTTTCTAAAATGTTATGGTTATTTAAAAACTCATGCGATTGATTAGCAACACTTCTCTCTATAATAATACTAAAAAATGTAAGTTAGATACCAGTTTATGGTTATCCAGGGCACCTGGATTTACATTATAATATATTATATTACCATTATATATTATATTACATTGGCTCACTTGCCTGGACTCGCATATGATTTAAAGTTTAATTCTATTCCTAACCCGTAGAGTTCAGTATGATGTGGATCCACTTTTTGCAGTCATTACAGTCTCAACTCTTCTGTCCACAAGGTGGACCAGTGTTTTTATGGGAATTTTTCACCATTCTTCCAAAAGCAGATTGGTGAGGTCACACACTGATGTTGGTGGAGAAGGCCTGGCTCTCAGTCTCCACTCTAATTCATCCCAAAGGTGTTCTATGGGGTTCAGGTCAGGACTCTGTGGAGGCCAGTCCAGTTCTTCCACACCAGACTCTGTCCTCCATGTCTGAATGGACCTTGCTTTGTGCTCTGGTGCAGAGTCCTGATCCAACGTTCCAGAGAAGGCGTCTCCACTGCTCTAGAGTCCAGTGGCGGCGTGCTTTCCACCGCTGCATCAGACGCTTTGCATTGCACTCAGTGATGTGAGGCTTGGTTGCAGCTGCTCGGTCATGGAGACCCATTCCATGAATCTCTCTGCATGCTGGACATGGACTAATCTGAAGGTCACATGAAGTTTGGAGCAACTGACTGTGTAGAATTCGGTGACCTCTTTGTGCTTCAGCATCCTCTGACTCCTCTCCATCAGTTACGTGGTCTACCACTTGGTGGCTGAGTTGCTGTTGTTCCCAAACTCTTCCATTTTGTTCTGATAGAGCTGACAGCCGGCTGTGGAAGATTTAGGAGAGAGGACATTTCACCACTGGATTTGTGGTTCTGGTGGCGTCCAATGACAGTTCCAGGCTGGAATTCACTGAACTCCTTGGAGCAGAACATTCTTTCCCAAATGTTTGTGAAAACAGTCTGGATGACTGAGTGATGATTTTATACACCTGTGGCCAGAACAAGAGATCAGGACACCTGATTCTGATCATTTGGATGGGGGAGCGAATACTTTTGGTAAGATAGTGTAAGTCTCTCTCTCTTCTCTGCTGTTTTACAGGCAGAGGGGAAGACACCTGTCTGAAATGAGTAACTGACTATATTTCAAAGCTCTTACTCAAAGAATCCATAAAATGTTTTTAAAAGTCACCTTGAGATCTAAAAATAGGCACAATGTGACTCCGCCCACATGTAGTGAAATGAATTTTGTTGTGAAAAAAAAATCCTTTGCTGGTTTTCTAATCCATGAATATATTTTCTACAAAGAATCTTGGGAGCTTAAAAGTGATTTCTGTAAAACAAAAGAAAACTAGTTGGTGTTTAAATCCAAGAACTTTCTCTGGTATGTTAGTGAAAAGAAAACTGATTTTTGATGCAAACGTTAACTTTTATTTGACCAAAAAGAGCTCTAAAACAAAGTTAAAAAGAAGTTTAGGATATAAACCACTGATGTGTGTGATAAAAAAAAATCATCAGGTTCAAACGTTTGTGAACATATAACCAATTTGAGATTCTGTGTTTCCCTGCAGTACAGAAACATTGACATTTACAGAGGAAGGCCTTTCTGTTTTTCTCTGGCTTTGTGATATTGAGAGATCTTGGATTTTCTCAGAAAAAACACTATTTCTGCAATAATTTGACTTTCTCTTTTTAAATATGCCTGCATATTATCAAAGAAAATGAGTTACTTCTCAGTAAAATTAGCAGAATTTAGAATAATTGATCACAACAATCTTTTTAAAAAAATCTTTTAAAAAAAGTTGCAGCTTGTTTCGTGACTCTTAGTAATTGTTGTAATTCCGTGTCAATTATTGATCTTCAGATCAGTGACGTGCAGGCTGTGGCTGTGTGAGGCTGTGCCTCACCTGCAAAACAGAACTTTCAAAATACATCATTTAAATGAAATAAATTATGCTTTTTGAAATGAAAACTGAAAATCAGTTGTCCAGTTATTTTCCAATATTGTTCAGCATCCTTTTCTAAATGGAGGGTTAGGCGTCTAAACTCAGGGTTTTGTTTGGACACGTCTCTGGCAGTGATCTCCATTGAGACAGAGAGACTTAAAACTGAAAAAAGAAAACCGGTTATCCATGTGTTTCTTCAGAAGAACAGTGTGGGGACTTCATCTATAAGTAAAAGTATATCAATAATAAAAATGTTGGTGATTTTTCTTTTTATGCTACAGTTTTTAAACGGAACAAAAATTTTAAAAAGAAATTTGAAACAACACACTTTAACTGTAGTTTGTAAATTTGACTGATGACGTCAGTGCCCCACCAGCCGTCAACCTGACTGCCCGTCACTGCTTCAGATGACAGTTTGTGCTGCAGATGTGGATAAAACGGATGGGTTGACCTCAGAGCGCTAAAAGCTCAGTTAACAAAATCCAGCTGCCTGAACTCTTGTTGGTAAAACGACACAGTTGAACTTAAAGGATCCTGCTTTGAAACCCTTTTTGTTTAACACCATATTTACAAAATTTTAAATTCTAAATTTGTAAAAAGGAAAATAACATTTCTGGACATTATGAAACTTCCTCTCTTTGGTCTGTAAATTATTTGCATTACACTTTAATGACCTGCGACTGAATGCTCAGTTGGTTCAGCACAGGCTGACAGGCCGGAAACCAGGGTTTGATTCTCAGGAAGCGCAATGATCTTCATCCGGTGTGGGTCTTTGGCCAAGACCCTTTACGCTACTGCCTAACTATGTAGGCCATAGGACCCAACTCTGGGTCCGCCTGTGCTGCAGACTAAATACAGGGTTGTGTCAGGAAGGGCATCTCTGCCAAACCACATGTGCAAATCAGTGAAAACTCATTTGCTGTGGCGACACTGTAATTACCTAAATCTTTAGAATTCATGACTTGTAAATTTAGAAAATATTGACGAGTTTATTTTATGTAATTACAGTCTGCCTTTTCGTTTATTTGTACATATTTGATAATTATTTTTCACAGTTTGAAACAGTGTGTCTAACCATTTCAGTTACCACATCAAAGATAAACCATCCCAATTCTTTGCTCGTCTGAAACCTCCCTCAAATCAAGATTCTTTAATCTAAAATATTTATTTCGCTTTTGCTTGATAATGTGACAAATATAATGTCTTGAGATAGATTGGAATTTTAACCTTTCATCCAGCATCAAACCTCTGAAGTTGACAAACCTCCATGGCTGTCGTGCACACCTGTGCACAGGTACTGAAAACGTCAGACTTTAAACCTTCTGGGTCATTGGAATCACGTTTTTAAGTCACTTATTTCCTTGTAAATCAATCCTCTGCCTTCCGCTCTGCTTCTGTGTCCCTCTGCATGTGTTTGCCCCTCCCCCCGAGAGTACACACACACACAAACTCACACACACACACACACACACACACACACACACTCACACAGACACACACACACACACACACACACACACAGACACACACACACACACACAGACCCTCTCCCATCTATCTTGTCTCATTTTTGGTCATAGCTAATTCTTTTTTGTTCTCTTAATCCTTGTACATCTTGTTTTATTCTTCTGCCCTCCATCAGTCATTCCTCCCCCTCTTCATCTTCCATCGTTGTCCCTGGTTCTCCTCTTCCTTCTCTACACACCTCCTCATCCACACTCCGCCTCGACGCTTTCATCTTTCCTTCCATTACGCTGCCATCTCCTCATCCATCTCCCATCTGTCAGGGGCCGAGGAGGTAAAGTATCATTCAGGGAGGATAGCCGGGGCAAAAGTGCTGCACACACACACACGCACACAAAGAGCACAGTGCTCACACACACACACGCACACACACGCACACAAAGAGCACAGTGCTCACACACACACACACACACAAAGAGCACAGTGCTCACACACACACAGCACATTCACTGAATCACATCACACACGCACAAAGAACAACTGCATTCTCCTACATACACAAAGAGCTGACGCACACAGTGCATTCATAAACACACCACACTCACACATTGTGCTCCCAAACACACAGCAGACTTACACTAACAGAACAGACACACACAAACACAGGGCACTCAAACGCACAAGCACAGTGTGTTCACACTCACCTTTTGCTCACACACAGTAGATATACACACAATAAGGTGCAACTACCACTTCTCTTTGCGTCTCTGTTTGCTGGACGGTCAGTAAACGAGACGTTCTAGCAACCGGTGCTGTGTTTGAGGGGAGCTTCAGAGGAGCCAAATGGACAGAAAGGAGTAGAATGAAGTCGGAGGGAAGAAGAGGTCGTCAACAAGAAAAAGTGAGAGCAGTGGATGGAGAAAGATGAGGCGGGGAAATGAAAACAGGAATGAAACAGGAAAAAGCGTGTCTCAGAGAAAAGCAATCCTGTTGGTGCTGATAGATTCCAAGCAGAACCATGTTATCTCTTTCTTCCTCCACTCACAGGCACACACAGTCTAGACACACAACACACACACAAATGCAAACAAAACACACACATCTTGTAAAAGCTAACCAATCAGAAGTACATGTATCTCCAGCTTTACAACCAATAATCAGTCAAAAGGTGCTGCAATTGGCTCCGAGTAGATGTGCTTGTGTGGGCCTCTGTTTCCTCATGGTGGTTTGTTTACATTGCACGCTGCAGGGGGGGTGGGACAGGGACTTTAGTGATGAGTAGCTTCAGAAGATGAGAAAACTAGTCAGGTGACCTTCAGATATTTCAGCACCTCAGGTGATCTACGAATGTTTTAGCCGGTCAGTTGACCTGCAGGCATCCCAGGTTGTGTTGAAGGAAAAACATCAATCCTGGAGAAACTATCCCCATATTATTTTACTGTCGGGGACACCTAAATAACACAGGTTCTTTGACATACAGTAACTCTGGCCGTTTAAAGACAGAGTATTTCTTTATTATTGTAAGTAAGGAGCAGATGGAAAAAGGTTCAGAGCACTGTCTAGTGGGTCTAGATGACCCAACTCCCAATGTTAAAGTGCCTAGGATAGAACAAGGGTTAAAAACCTGTGCTCTGAGCACTAGCCCCTACCAACCCACAAAAACTAATTGATCTTCACAAGGTGACGTAGACCAGTAAGAACAGCCCCTTCCAGGAAGAGTCTGAGCTGCCAGCATCACCCCCAGACTAACACACAAACCCCGTTTCTCTGCGTAGCTAACAGTGTTCAGCAAAACACTTTCATTTTAAATGCACAATACCATAAATCTTCCCATTTTGTCCTGTCTCCAATGCTGAATATAACAGGTGTTTGTTACTTTAGACACTGGTCACTAATAGTGGGCGGGCTCCTATAAAACACCCCCTCTTTCCCTGGGTCATGCACAGTTGTGCTGACAGCCGCGTTTCCATGGGCAGAAGTAATCAGAATGAATGCCTGATCGTAAAGAAAATGCGTCATGTAAACGCGCCGTTCGGAATACTCTGCCCCGATCAGACTCATTAGGATCAGAATTTCTTTCCGATGGAGATAGGTGGGTTATACCGATCGTTTATCCGATCGTGGAGCATGTAAACGGTCATTCCGATCGTGTGTCACTATTGCTCTGGGTTACGTCACACATAGACGGTGTTTCGCTGAGAGAAAGCTTTGGAGCTCATAAGGGACCGACCTGCGTCTCTGCGGACGCCCCGTGAAAAGCGCCGCTCCCCTCTCGCCCCGCTCCCCTCTCGCCCCGCTGGCTCTCGCCCCGCTGGCTCCGCCCCTCTGGCTCTTCGCCTCTCTTACACCCCTCACGAGTGAGATGCGGGGAAGGAGCGCTTCGTGCCCCCCGACGCTCACTCGGTCCACTGGCACCCAAGTGAGCAGAGCAGCTGGATTTATAACATTGTGTCTGACGGGGGGAGGATGCTTTGTTACGTGTGCGTTTTGTAATGTGTGGGAGAATTCAGACTGCGAGCCGTCCCGCCGCTCTGGGTTAGCGGCTGCAAGACTCAGGAGGAACCGCCAGCACACTGCGGCACCGGTTTGTTTACAACGGGACCTATTTCCTCATCCGGGGATTTTTTACACTACTGCTCATGCCCAAATGATTCATTCCGACCGAAAGTGTGAGCCATGGGAACGTTTGTTCTAAAAGCATAAAGGTTTTCTGTGCCCATGTGCACGGGTGAATTTTAACCCCACCATTGATCCGATCAAGATATTCTGCCCATGTAACCGCGGCTGGTGGGTGTCTGCAGTATCCCACTTTTCTGAACTAAAATACCTGATGAAGAGGACCAATCACACCCCCAAGTTTTAGAACGGATTGTCCTGAATTTTGTGGAGCAGTGTTCTTCAATTCTGGATCTTAAAGCAGCAAGGGGCCTGTGTCACATGTACATCATTAGTCACCAGAAGGATTTGTTTTAGATGTATCTTCTGATTCTTTAAGATGTTGCAACATTAGGAGTACACACAACATGCCAGACCTCAGTAATGGACAAACTGTAGTAAATAAATGAACATTTGGAAGTTTGAATTCAGGATTTTGATCTCAGAAATAATCACAAATCAATTTGGTTTCCTGTCCTGATTGTCTGGAGCAAAACAGGAAAAACTCAGTGGGAAGAAGTGGTAACAAAGATTAATACCTACGCAACAAAAGCACGCAAAGTACAGAAAGATTAAAAAAAAGAATGGAAAGGAAGTTAACATGTAAAAAATGACTCACAATGGGCCACCCCTGGCCTAGACAATAGTAAACATTGGGCTCCAAGGGAAAGTCAGTTGTTCATTAGATGGGTTTGTTTGTTCTTGCACTAAGATTGAAACATGAAAGGTGAACCAAAAAGTCAAAGCAGCCCCCCACTGCATACAAATGTGTGCACACACACTCACAACCTCATGTGTGTACCACCGCCCCTGCGCTCGCTGAGGGGGGCTGACAAGAAGCAGATATTCAAAATGATGCAAGCTCAAACGATGCATCTGAACAACTTCTGACTTCTCCGTGTCACAAACTGGCCACCATGCTCCGCCTGCTGCAGAGAAGGGAAATGAAGATGCTTCGGCACAATGCAACACAACCAATCATGTGACATTTAGCACTTATCAGACACTCACAAAGTCGCGGCTAGTGTGTGAAACATTGGATGAGTTCAGCTTGGCAAGTGTGTCCACACTTGGAAGTACACAGCTCATGTGCTGCACTGGGATTTTTCCCTTTTAATAAATGTGGCCTTTTGTCTGTGTGAACCTGTCAGAATTAGATTAGTTTTCCACAGCACTGGTGGCCTTTACACACACTCACACACACATGTACGCACTTCTGCTGCTATGTGTGAGGCCAATTCATTTTGCCACAAGTGGCTTGAGATTGGATCTGTTCAGAGTCCTAATATATCCCACCTTGGCTAACCTTAAAGTGCCCCGCCTCCAAGAGACATGTGCGTTAATGTGTATAAATGCACTTTTGAAAGCATTTTACATCCAGGTTACCTGCTAAGACTCAGATCATTGGTGCAGACACCCCCTAGCAACCACCCCTGCAGAGAGACACAACATTGATTGTAACGTTATCTAGATGGGATCATTTCTATTGATCCACAAAAAGGGTCACTCTTATTGATGCTATCTGCTAGTCTGCTTTGTCATTAGAGTGACATCCAAGTGCCAAAATATCGGGCTGTTTTTCCAGAAGGGAGGTGGTGGTGGTGGGGGGGGATCTCAGATACAGGCAGAGATGAAGACAAGCTGCAGGACAGGAGCATCTGTGTGCCATATTCATGTTTGTTCCACTTCAGCTTCACTTTAGCCATCACTAGCTCTATTTCCATTGTACTCATGCGCAAAACCTGATTGAAATTCTAGAAATGTAGAAAAAACACATTTTCACGATTACACTGCTTCCATCAAATTATAATTATGTGAATAATAATAACTCACGCAGTAAGTCACTCAAATTTAAGTCATTTAAAAACAGTGATCAGCCAGTGAGTGAAGGATTGCTGGTTCGATCCCCGCTCCCTCCAGCCTCCTATTGTGTTGTGTCCTTGGGCAAGACACTTCTCCCTGCCTGTGGCTCCACTGGTGTGTGAATGCGTATGATGATGGTCAGAGGGGCCGAAGATGCGTACTGGCAGCCACGCTGCAGCAGTTCAGTCTGCTCCAGGACAGCTGTGGCTACATCAGTAGCTACCATCACCAGAATGAATGAGGAGTGAATGAATAATGGACACATTTTAAGCACTTTAAGCACCCGGAAAAGTGGAGAAAAACCCAATCAAACATTCAAATTTCTGCCACAGCACCAGCGCTCATCATCATCTATCAAAGGAGACATCAGAGTCTTATTCAGCAGCAAGCTGCTTACACGTGGGAGTGGCTACATATGAAGTCATTTTAGGAAATGGTGGTTGGTGAGTTTCCAGAGGAGAATTGGATCCAAAATTCAGCATGAAATGCTTAACTTTTAATGAGCTGTGTGACGCTGTGTGACGCTGTGTGACGCTGTGGGTCCTCTGGTCGCGCCCGCTGTGCAGCGCCCAAGTGAGCTAGTTTATACCAAGAAGTGCATTGCCCACGCTAACTACAAACTGGCTACCCATTGTCACAAGACTACCGTCATTTAAATACGAAAGTAGTGTTTCCATTGTAGTTTTGTGAAAAATGTCAATTTTGATAGACCTCAAAAAGTCCTCCTTGTCATGGTGCCTCTGTCAGCTATCTTCCCCCTCCCCTCTCTGCTTGGCCACTGATTCGTCCCAGCTGCGTTCACTCATCTCATCAACCTGCCAGACCTACTTAAGGAGCGCCAGGACCAGAATTCAACGCTAGTTCGTTGCCCCTGATGGTGCTTGTCTGGTCTCTTTCAAGTTTTCCTGTTACGTATCTTTACCCTCGTCTAAACTCTAGTCTTTCTATGTCCAGGACCTACATATCCCACGAGTGGACGCCAGCTTCAGCTTCAGCCCAAGCGGAGTTATCCCCGGAGTTACCTACCTCCTCTCAAAGCTCCATACATCAGGCCTCAGCTCTAGCCTCAGCCGAACCTCCAGCCACGCCACGGGCCACAGTCGAGCCTCCAGCCACGTCAAGATCCACCCTCTCATCTGGAGTTGCCGTTCCTGCCATTCCCCGCCACAACAGGACAAATTCATCCGCTGGAAAAATTAAATCTATTATTTACCTTCACTCACCTCCTGTCTTCCTTCTGGGTTTCAGCGTCTGGGTCTGTCTAGCTTTGACAAGTCATGACACTCCTCCAAGCACAAAAACCTCTTTTCGATAAATGCAAGAGTCTTCAAAATTTAAGTGTTTCTATTAGGCAAATTTGTGATGGCAAATCCAATTTGCACAGTTTCATAGTCAGTGGAAACAAAGCTATTCAAGAACTGTAGAGGTTTGCATCTTTCATACCAATACCCCCCCTTACTTCTTCATTACTTTATCTGAAGAAGGTAATTGGTTAAAAAAGACACACTGCTCTTTTCCTTTTGCACTTCGGATGGATAGATGGTTGAATTACATGGAAAAGCTGTTTTATGTTTTTACTTTAACCCCTTTGGGAGTGAGCAGTAACACTTTCAGCAACTATATGCAGATTGACTTCATTAAGAGGAGACATTTTTATTTTCCCCTCAAAAACCTTTAGTAAGTTCCAGACTAAGTTTATTGATTGTAATTAGTGTTTCTGAAATTGTGTTTTGATTCCAGGCAGCTAACTGACAGCAAACTCTTGACACAAAGAAAGAGAAAGCCTAGCAAAACAGTCAGTATTGACCCGGATATTTAGCTTTGTGGACTCTTAGCTGAACTAATAAACCTGCTGCATTTGGAATCAGCTGTCTGCCTGTTTTTTATTTATTTATTTATTTACTTGTCCTGTCCAACAGCTGGGCAAACAGGTTAGAGCTGAAGGCCTCTAGTAATTACAGATTTAAGTTGCTGATATTCCAAGAAATTATTTATTCCATGTTTGTGTTGAAGTTCCTGGGGAGTTATGAATCTTCCATCAATAATTATGTGCTCTAGTTGTTTTACGCCCCCTGCTTGCCAAGCTGGGAAGTGTAACATTTTTTTTTTATAAGGATGTCTGGGATGTTCCAGATGGGTGTCATTTTGCACGGTTGAAGTGATGATTTTGATATTTTAAGAAATTCCCACCAGGCTGTTAAAGTGGCGTTTATATTAATACTTTGAAAACAATCCTGTTTTTTAACTGTTTGGCTAATAAATGGAAGATCTGACAGGTTGATTTTTCCACATAACGCCTGTTCCAAGTCTAACCATGAGTTGGTTTCTGGATTATTTTTTAACCATTTTAAGATGTATTGTAATCTATTTGCTAAATAATAGTTGTGGAAATTTGTTAGTTCTAAGCCTCCACAGATTTGAAAGTTTTTAGACTAATTCTTGCAGGTTTATTGTTCCATAAAAAGCTTGATATGGATGAGTCTAATGTTTTGAACCATTTTAATGGAGGTTGTGTGGGAATCATTGAGAAGAGATAATTAACTTTGGGTAAGATTTTCATTTTAACCGTGGCTACCTTGCCCATAAGGGACAGAGGCAGGTTGGTCCAGCGTGTTAGGTCGTCCTGTATGTTTTTCAGTAATGGGGTGTCGTTTAGCTGCACCAGTTCTGATAGTTTGGGGGGAAAATTGATACCTAGATATTTGATATTTCCTGATTTGACTGGTATTGTGAGTCTTTGTTCCATATTCCTGTTGAGTGGTAATAAAACAGACTTACTCCAATTAATGGAATAGTCTGATATGGAGGAGAATTCGTTTATGATCATTACTGTTTCATTTACAGAATGTAAATTACTTAAAAACAGTAATATGTCATCCGCATAGAGACTAATTTTATGATGGCTGTGTTTGGTTTTAATTCCTATAATGCTCTCATTCTGTCTTATTGCTGCAGCTAGAGGCTCAATGAATATAGCAAAAAGAGAAGGAGAGAGTGGGCAACCCTGTCTGGTTCCTCTTCCAAGAAAAAACCTGTTGGAAGTCTGTTTATTAGTTCTGACTGATGCATTGGGGTTGTGATATAATTTTAAGCCGTCTGCCTGTTCTTGTGACACTTGCATCATTGAGATCCCTCTATTATTATCATTAACCCTTTTGTTGTTGTAATAATCCCGCCCCCTCTCTCAAATTAGTGGTGTTGTTCAGCTCCATTCCTGTCCCATCTGCTCCTCTTATCCTCTGCTCCTCCTGCTCTTTTTTCCTCCCTATCTTGAAAAATACTGTTTGCCTCCTCTCAGTTTTGTGTTTTTTGAGCAGTAAAAACACTGATAAAATAAAAATTTAAACAACTGTCCTGCAATTATAAATGCATCTCCATCTGGATCTCCCACACTGACACACATGCACACGCTCACACACTGAGCTGCACAGGAAGTCAAACAGAAGGCCAATAAGACACGCTTGACTGGAGGCGAGTCTGCAGCCTCTGTGTCTCTGTGAGATGGGGAGATAGTGTGGCACTATTCACTGTTGTCATTGTGTGAACCGCATGTCCTCACAGCCACAGTCGGATCAGATAAATCCTGAAACATTGCTGTCTGTTTTCCACACTAAACACACCTGGAGGTCAGGGGACTTAGAAGAAGCAACAGTCACACAAACTCTGCATTTGTGCATTTATCCAAACAGTGTTGGGGGTTTCAGTCTAAAAAGCAGTGGGCCGAAGGCTAATGTAGACACATCTGTGCCTAACCACCTCTGCACAGGCTTCTGTACACCGACCCTGACGGACTCCAGCTGCTTTTAAAACAGAAAACCCTCATTCTGTATACCTTGGGGAATCAGCAACCCACAGCGGCACTTTGTTTTCACATAATCATTGTAGCTAAATCTTTAATCAGACAACTTCAACAATCATGATCAACTATTCCCGCTCTTCATGCGTGGCTGGCTCCAGCATTTTGCCCTGAAGCTAACCCGATTAAATAATAGCATCAATCAAAAAGCCTGAACAATGAGCAAGATCCACATCGATGTTTGCTCATGAAGATACAGTGAGATTTTTGGAAAATTTAGGTTTGTGAAAGAAAAATAACAGCTTGTGACGTTTCTTAATGGGTTTGCAGTACAGAAAGCATTTCTCATAGTATATTTATTTGACACAAGACAAGACACAGACCAGTTAAAGATTTGCCTTGTAACAAATAAAGAAGAAGGATGGGAATACAGACAAGATGGGAAAAGTTAGTTATTTTCTGCTAAAATGTTGCATTTACTACTACAGTAATGGGATAATTAAAATGTTGTAAAACGTGTACTGAGGGGTTTGCTGCTGTCTTCTCGGTTTCTCTGTTTCCAGGGTTCACTGTCAGTGAGCTGACTGGAATAAAAACACTTTTTCATAATTACTAAATAGTGGATAGTTTTTTAATCTAAACTGGAAATAAAATAAAAAAATAGATTTATATTAAAAAAGGAAAATAAAGGAAAACCTAAAAGTGACAGATTGAAGGATCCTGCAGAGTTGAGCTGAAAAGTAAAGTTTACCCATGTAGGTTAGGATTTAAAAAAATAATAATAATGATACAAACACTGCAGAGGTCCCCAAGTAACTGCTAAGTCTGCCACTGGCCATTTGTGGTCCTTAAAAACTTTGATCCATCCATCCATCTTCCTCCACTCATCCAGGACCAGGTCGCAAGGGCAGCAGTCTAAACAAAGATTCCCAGACTTCCCTCTCCCTGGCCACTTCCTCTTGGGTGACCCAGAGGCTTTCCCTGGCCAGTGGAGAGACATAGTCCAGATGCCCGAGCCACCTCAACTGGCTCCTCTGGATGTCGAGCAGCAGCAACTCTACTCCGAGCTCTCCACAGGTGACCATCTCTGAGGGAGCGCCCAGCCACCCTATGGAGAAAGCTCTTTTCAGCCACTTGTATTTGAGACCTCGTTCTTTCGGTCATGACCATAGGTGAGTATTGGACTGAAGATTCATTCATCTTGTTTCTTTTCGGGGTCACGGGAATGCCGGAGCCTATCCTGGCCACTTGTGGGCAAAGACTGGGGACACCCTGGACAGGTCGCCAGTCTGTCAAAGGGCCACAATCACACACCCATTCAAACTCACATTTACACCTATAGGGACAATTTAGAGCAGGGGTGCCCAAATCCAGGCCTCAAGGGCCGATGTCCAACATGCTTCCAACCAACCTCCCATTGAAGATCCTTATTGGCTACACACACTTGATCCAGGTAATCAGCAGCAGATGAGGGGTAGGAGTCCGGCCCTCGAGGTCTGAATTTGGGCACCCCTGTTTTAGAATAACCAATGAACCTATGAAGCATGTTTTTGTACGATGGGAGGAAGCCACGAATGCACGGGGAGAACGTGCAAACTCCCCACAGAAAGGTCCCCCATTGGTGTTGGTTCAGTTCCCCCAGCCGGGACTTGAACCAGTGTAACTGTGATGAAAGAGCGCTGACCACTGCACCACCGTGCAGCACATTACAATGAAGATCGTCCGGTAAACTGAGAGCTTTGTGGATCCTCATCCCAGCCGCTTCACACTTGAAAACCGCCCAAATGCATGCTGGAGATCATCTGCAAAGAGCGGAGAGGAAATCATGTGGTCCCAAACAGGACCCCCTCTGGCGCCTGGCTGCCTAGAATATCCGTCCTTAAAGACTATGAAAAGACAAAGAGCAGCCCTGCCAGATTCCAACATGCACCGGGAACCGGTCTGACTTAAAAGTGTGATATTTTTCTTATTTGTATTGAGACAATAAGAAATATGTCCTTTAATTGTGTTGTCTTTTTTCTCTCTCTGCAGACTAAAGGCCTGTTCACACCGGGATAAATTTCGCCCGCGATATTTGCCCACGTTTAACGCCTCATGACTAAACAAAGGGCAACAATGTGAGTGTGCACACCGACGGGAAAAAACGCCATGCGTCAAAGCGCCACTTTTTAAAAAATGCCTCGGGTTCGTTTTTTTTTTTTTTTGGACGCGCCGCGTCGAAATCTATTCGACCAATGAGAATGGCGCTTTTGCACACGTGTCTGGAGCTTCTGAAGTTACAGTAAAACACAACTTGGGGGCGCTCAAACACAAAACTGCCTTGCTGAGCACACATACCAGCAAAGAAGATAGACGCCAAGTAGCGTCTACACTCCCGCGAAGAAATAATGACGGACATTCTAAAATATCCCCGAATGTTTTCTTTGCATGATTCTGACAAGCGCGTAAATACTTGCTCTCTCCTTCTGAGTGAAAAGCGACTTTAAGAAGCATAAAGTTGCGCGGCTGCACCTTGTGTACAGGAGTATTTATGTTTTACATTAAGCGCCATCTAATGTCAGGGAATGAAATTGCATGTTCGCTCGGCTCATCGTTAGCGAAAATCGCCTGGGTGTGAACACAAAAAACGTGCCGAAAAACGCCTGGCGGCCGTCATTCAGACGCCGCTACTGCAGTAAATGAAGCTCACTGTGCTGGTAGTCTCTAAATGAAAATATGTTGCGAGTAGCTCCTCACACATGTGACAGGAGCGGCAGGTTTGTTAACACACTTTTGGACAAGTATCAAGCAGCAGAACAGAGGCAGCAGACATGAATTTGATGTGTTTGATGGGAATGCAGCAAAAGGCTTCAGTAAAGTACCCATCCTGGCACATCTAAGCATCAATGTGCTCAGTTTGGCTGGGCTAACTTGTTCGGCTTCTTTGTTAGCCTGATCCAAAGGCCTAAGATCACGTTCAAATGTTTTCTCAGTCCCATGCAAGCAGAATACGTCCAGCAGCATTACTCATAGTTGGCAGGGAAAAAGTATTTAGCCTCTTGACATCTTTATTATGGCTGACACCACCAGCAAACAATTACATCACTAAATAAGTTGACATAACAGACCTGTAAATCTGCTCCTCATAGTGGTAGGAGACAAGCGTTGCATCCTATTTGTCACATGAAACGCAAAACATATTTGAAACTTAAGTACAATTTCTGACAAGAGCTTATAATCCTGAGCCAACTGTGAAGCATGAATTTTAGGATCAGGGTCATTTTAGGGATTTTTTACGGTCAGGCAAGCAGGTGAGGAACCTGGATGCAGGGAAGAACCACAGACAAAGACGCAACAAGGTCAAACAGGTTTAAGAACAAAACCATAGCCACTGAGAACATAGCATGAAGACAGTAAAAGCCAACACTGAATGCATATGGAGAGGGCCTTAAATATTGGGTGGCTTATTATCAAAGTGCAGGCAGCTGTGACTGCACCACAGGAACACAGTTGAACGAGTGGAGGCACAGCCAGCCTGCACAGAAACCCAAAAGACAAAATGAGAACAAAGAAAAAAACATTTCAACAACATGGCAGTGGGAGCCTGGCATTTCCCCTAAATGTTCCCGCCTTTCAGGTCAAAGTCAGTGGAAAGAACATTTTGGAACAAGAAAACAACAAATTTGTAGTAGTGTACAAGAGTTGGGGCATGCCCCAAAAATGTGGGGTGTATGGTATTCTGGGAGCAAAGTTGGAGAGAATAAATGTTTGAAACTGTCTTTATGAAGTGAAAATATGAATGAAATAAAGAAGTCTGGTCTCTTTTAAGGAATGCAGGAGTCTGTCTACTGTGTAGAGAGTTGCACTTTGGTCCAACCAAACCATGACTGATGGTTTCTTCATGTAAGAGTTGATCTCCTTAAAACTGAAACTCCTTAGAGCTCTTACATAATAGTTTATTAGTAAACTAGCACTGGGTCCTTAGTTAAAAAAGAGAAAAGTAACATCCCTTGTGGGCCCGCCGCCCCCGCCCAGGAGGGGGGCACCCCTGGGAAAAAGGGGGCCCACAAGGGATGTTGTAAACATGGCCCGACCAGGTTCGGCCATAGTTGGAAATTTGGCGGGGCCCAGCGCTCAGGGGCAAGGACCAGAACTCACCCCCCAGGGACATGAACACCCCCGGCCCAGGTGTAATGTGAACCCCCTCCCCGCGCGGAGAGAGCATCGCCGGGCCCAGGAAGCCGGCACCCAGGGGACACGGCCGCCGTTGCCAAGGGCCCCGACGGGACCGAGGCAGCCAACCGGCCAGGGCAACCGCCGATTGCCTTTTAGATTATCTAACAAGACATTAATTGTCAGGCTGCTATGTTTCATTTGTTGTGCAAAAGTTTGTCACGACTACTTATTAAAAAGAATGACTTTTTAGTTTCCACTGTCTCACGCTGCTTCATGGTTTGCTGAAAGGCAGCTGATCCTCACGCAGCGGCCCGTTCAGTGCACCACAGTTTAGACGTAAAGTCCTGTCTGACAACAGACCGAGATCTTTTGGAAAGTTCAGCCAAACTATGTACGAATTTTTAGATGGACTTTTTCAAAAAAAGACAAGTTTTAAATCCAGGTAGATTTCTCTGTCTCTCCAGATGTGTGGAGTAAATTAAGAACAACTTGTTTCATGGCAACCGCTCAGTTTCTCTCCTCACTTGTCTCCTTAATTTATCTCCATCTGCTCACATTCACTCTGACAACCCCCTCCCCTTCATATCCGTGTCCCTCCCACAACATTTACAAGGTTCATCCAAGTCACTTGACGCCCACTCACCTCCAACACGCCACTTCAGTTTCCATGGTAATTAAGTAGCGATGGCGCTACTTTAAATGTACTTTAACATTCATCACTCATTAGGAGCTTCTTCCTCTGAGTGAGGAGTTTCTTTTAGAGCCAGGTTCCTTCCAGGTGAAGACCAGGTTCTTCACAGAACATGTCAGGAAACTAACACACCATCTAAGTGTTTTCTAAAGTTTACAGAAAAAAAGCTGCTCTCTGCTTCCTCCCTCTTGCTGGCACAAACCGAACCGTAGAAATTGAGGATTCATCAAAGATTCAGCCACTGGCTCACTGTCAGAGTCTAACGTGGGTTTCAGTGGCTCCAGTTTCAGCAGCAGTTTGAGGATTTTCCTGGGATGAGATTAAATCCAGGATGATTCATGGAGCTTATGCTTCTGGAGTTTTGCAAAACATGCTCTGCAAAGTTGCATCACAAAGAAGCTTGATTTACATGCTTAAAGCCATGTCCTAAAACTGGAAAAACAAACAGTAAAGAATCTCGAGTCTTCCAGAAACAGGCTGTTCTGACCGTTTTCTCTGATCCCTCACACAAACTAGACAGAGTAACCCCTTTGATTAATGTCTTGAAATGAGTGAGATTATTATTATGCTTTTGGTTGCCTTTCTGTGTCCTTGGGTTTACTTTTGTGTGATGTTTCTTGGTTTTAGTCAAGTTATTATTTCCGTCTCAGTTACACGAGGTTCAAGATACGCATCTAAAAGAGAATGTTCATTTCTGTTCTGCTTTTCAGATTGTCAGCTCATCTGTTCAGTCAGCCTTTTGTTGTGTCTTTAGTTTTGGTCATGTTTAAGTTTATTAATTACATGTTTAAGTTTTCACATGTCCTCCTTGCCCCTGCATCTACAGCCAGTTGGCTCATGTGTGTGTACATCTGAACTGCATAACACAGCTGTGCACATCACAAACACACAACATACTAGTGCGTTTTACAACTGCCCAACATGCTCATGTATGTCACAGCCACCTGACACACACTGATGCATATCACAAACACCAAACAGCTGGAAGTCAGTTGTATTAACCGCTCACACACAGACACATGTTTTTGGACCAAATGTTCTCACAGTCACTAATTAATGGAGGGAAGATCTACTCTGCTAGCAGGTCAAACGTTATAGCACATAAACGTACACACAGTTACAACACACTCACACCTAAAACCCTTACACACAGTAATGTACTCACATGCTCACTCACACCTGTGTGTCACACGGTCATGGTGTGTTTTTTGTGTGGGGTGTTGTTAGGTCTGGTATCTGATAGCACCGTAGGAGAGAACAGCGGCATGACCCAGTGCTCAAGGACATTATTGCTTTTAGAAGTCACTTAGCAGCACTCCAGCTTTAAATTGAAAACACTCCAGATTAAATAGAGACAAGCTATGAAGCAAATAAACCAAACTGCTGCCATTTTGCCCCACCATCTGTACGAAGCAAGAGTGCTCCGCACCAGTGTGCTTCCAAAACATGTGGATTCATAATATGAGTGAAAATTAAATCACTGAGGAATTTTAGGATCAACTTTTTTGTGCCAAGTGGATTTCAGTGTTATTTAACTGACTGGATCAATGTTTCTATAGCAACAAACGGCGGCCTCAGTGATATTGGGAAAGGTGTGAAAAATTCCCTGACAGCTGGTGGACTCTCATGAATAACAGTCTGAACAATCAAACCCAAGCTGGTGTCCACACACAGCATCGCAGAACGCAGAACAACAATCAAACCAAGAGGGGAGGGGCCTATTTCTATACGGCAAGCATGGGAGGGGGACCACTGCCATGAAGCTCCTACCCCCAAAGTGCATCTCAGGCTGACCCCCCCCCCATATACACACACGCCCTAATAAGTGATAATAAGAGGAAGGAGGGTAAGTTGGGGAAAGCTGGTAGACTGGCCCCCCAGCCCCCAAAATTGGGCTCAGGGCTCAGGTCCCCCCAGCTCAGGGGTCCCATCCCCACACCGCCAGCCCCACACAAAGAAAGAAGAGCCAAGAAAGCCCCCTCCCCCCCCCGAACAGAAATGTTATTTGCTGATCTGATAGGAATCAATTTTTCCAGGTTCATACAACCATCATTTTATGGTCATTTAGGCAGCATTTGATTCTTTCAGCTTTGCTTGAGTTGAAAAACAAAAGATGTGGAACATTCTTTCACAAATGTTTGTGAGAACAGTCTCCATGCCCGAGGGCTTGATTTGATACACCTGTCAGGATGGGTGAGCGAATACTTTTGGTAGAAAAAAAGTGTATTTCTGATCCTTTCCTTTGTAATAACCTTTTACTCTGCTGTTCTCCAAAGTTTTCTGCCCCCCCCCCAAAAAATGTTCTAGCTCTACCGCTGCCAAAGCTCAAAACTTCATTAGAGAGAGAGAGAGAGATTCTTTTGTCTGCAGCAGCAAAGTGACATTTGGAACAGAGCAAGATTATAAAAGAACAGAAGAACATCGGTAACTTAAAAAACAGCGTAAATTAAAACTAGAATTCAAATACACACCAAACAACCGTTGTAAAAACAAAAACGACAGAAACAATGAATGAAGTACACCCGATAGGTACTCTGGTTCTCTTTTCTCCTCCAAACACAGATCCTACAGCATTTCCTTCCTTTCGTTTTCCTCCTCTCAGTCTTGAGTTTTCTTGTTTAGTTTGAACCAGAGTTCAGGTGAGCTTTTACTTTTGAACAGAACAGGGTAAAGAAAAACAGGGTAAAAAATGCCCTAAATGATCAAATTCTATATTTTCACTGTCCTCACATATTTTCATTTAGCTAGACTTTTTCACCTTAGAGAAACAGAAGTCCTTAAAGGTGACAATTTGTTAAAGAGATGAAAGACGTGGTTGGTTGGTGGGTGGGTCTGTCTGGTTGGGGCGCTCTGCACGTGCTCCCTGCCTCATATGCTGCTGTCTCTCTCTGGCTTGTTGTGCTGGAGCAAACATATTTCTTTTATTTTCTGTGCACACAGCATGTTATTTGAATTTTGAAGCATGGTTGGTTTCATGTAGTTTCATCAGACCTGCTGTGGATGGAGTTAGCTGGAGCAGATGAGACTACAGGGTGATGGGTAGCAGTCCTGCAGTCCTTTGCCAATTAAAAGCCTGCATACAGTTGTCTATTTCTGGTTTAGGTGACGAGCAGAACTGCCTCTGAAATGCCAGTTCTCTATGTGGGTAATTACAGAACAGTTTATTCCTGCCTGCGCGTTCAAGCAGGAATCTCTGCCGTATGTTTGATGCCATTTAAGGCTGAGAGCTGTAACTTCTTAAAGGTGCAATAAGAGCTCCATTACTTTGTGGTGTATTTAATGAAGCACAGTAATTAGTGTGTTATAGTGAGCGAGCACCTGCTGTTTTACTTTCTTTGACAGTATTTAATGGCCTACTCTGAGATGATGTGGAAAGAAAAAGCTAGAAGAGAAAAGAAACACAAAGAAATCTGTTCCTAAAGAAGAAAACAAGCTTAGTTCAAGTGTCAGAGAACTGCAACGGCCCTGTAATTAGCCTTCTTTGTGCTGAGAGCGAAAGGGGAAAGACGGATTCACAAGATTAAAAGGCAACATTCAGGGCTTGTTTCACCTCAATATGTTTGAGCCAGAAAAGCTGCCATGATATGGAAGTACTCCATACCTTCATGTATTTTTCTAAACTGACTTAAGAGTAAGAAAGCAAGTAGAACAACAGAGAAAAATGAGGGACCGACCTTTCCCATTACAGGTGCCTAGTGTGATCCAGCTGTGGGGGACCGTAGAGAGGAAGACCTGCTTCCAACTAAACCTCCAACAGAATCCTACTTAGTAAAGTCTTTCCAGACTTTGTAGTTTTTGGGGGTTTTTTGAGGGGGGGGGGGGGGATTAAGCCTACACAGTGTCTTTTAGGATGGGATCTCTGCTGGCGCTCTGTTTCTCTGTAGTAAAGCCACAGAACACTAGATGGGAGGATGACAGACGCAAGTCAGCATCGTTTGAGAGGTTTCCCAGACAGAACCGCAGCCGCATGATGCTGCCCAGCACCTCATTTGAAATGAATCTATACTTTGCAAGACTCCTGTAACACGCAAACTTTCCCACTTTTCCAAGCAGCTTTTCTTTGAGCTTCATTCCTCTCCTCTGGATCCATCTTTTACTGAACCGACATCATTACTACCAACTGTTCTTCTGCACTCTCTGATTTTCAACATGGTAAACCCCCAGAACAAACAGACCTCAGCTGGAGGCAGGTGCCGGGCAAACTGTAAGCTGTCTCAGGCTGGAGGTGGATTTACAGTGGCATCCTTTACCAGGATACATGCAGCTGGTGAGACTCTGCAGGGGTGGAGTGTGATTGACAGGTCATTTTACCACCATTTCAAACAGATGTGTGGACTCCAGGGCAAGACCTCAGAGTTTGTCGCTTTGTTGAATTTTTGAAAAAAAGGGCTTGTTCTTGTTTTTTGAATTCTAAGTTGTTGAAGGTTTTAGAGCATATTTACTTACAAACATCACACAGGTTTAGTTAGATGAAGAAAGTGTCTCATCTGGTTGATTGAAACCGAGCCACTCAGCCTAAAACACAAACTCCTCCAGACTTAATGGCCTTCTTGTGTTCAGATCAGATTCTTCTGTTGTTCTCTCTGATCAAAAAGGCGCAGAGGTGTGCAAGCTGAGCATGCACAGTGAACTCAGTCAGACCCAGAGAGGCTTTCTGAGCAGAGACAGGAGCCCCCCACCAAGCCCTGCCGGCCCCCATCTGCGACTCTGCAATCTCAATTAACCTAATGGAAGTGGCAATTAATTAACTCCACTCAAACAATGATTAAGGACTTGACAGTCGAGTGAGTGGGGGGGTTGAAGTGATGATAATTTAAAGGTAACGATTTCCCAGCAGGAGGATAAAAATTCCGTAATGGATGCTGGCGTGAACTCTGGATTAGAATGGATTAATGTCAGGCTCAAAACTGGATCTGACTGAGGAAAGTGGCTCAGACTCTTGTATGTGTGTGTGTGTGTGTGGGGGGGGGGGGGTCCCTCAAACAGACATGAGAAAGAGAAGGTAAACCCTCACCGTGTTCCTGTGGCCGCTGGCTCCAATTGGTCCTCTGAACACCCCCTTGATGCTCCTCAGCTGGCCGTCACGTAGGTGGGTGGAACTGATCACGATGTAGTAGCACGCCATTGAATCCAACTGGGTTTCATCTGGTTGAAGTCTCTTTGCTGGTGGGCTTTGTGAAGAAGAAGGGAGCAGAAGATCTGAACTTTTTTTCAGCTGCTCTGACGTCTAGTCCAAGTTTTGGAAGTTTCTTTTTTTCTTTCTTTACCTTCTTGAATATTTCACCTCCACTTTCTTTGCACACTTCTCTTTTCTCTCTTGGATTTGCTACATTCTCCTGTTTCTCTACAGATGTTGAGCCCCCATCTCTCATTTATCAGTCTTTTCCTGTCATTGATGGTCTTCTTTTCCCCGAGTCTAAATTCCTCCTGAAACCTCAGCTGCTTATTGATCAATCTTCCAGTTCCTCTAAATATCGTTCTCCTCCTCCTTCTGCTCTCCCTTCCTCTTTTTCTTCCTGGATCTCTTTTAAGTGTTGGCAGGGGACACTTTTTCCTCCCTGCCTCCCACTGTCTCCTGCGGTCTCAGTTCTCCCTCTTGGCTCTCTGCTGTTTTGTCAGTGAGTAAAAGTGTTGAGTCTCGTCCTGGTTGTCGGAGCGGGCGTGCAGCCTGCTCTCTGAATCTCCTCTCTTCTGCTGCGCTGCATGTGCTGCCTCTCCTCCTTCCTGCCTCTTTCTCACCGCTGATCTCTCGTTCTGTGGCCAGCAGAGTGGTTTGCTCCTCAGTTACCCGCGGTTACCATCTGCCCTTTTAACACACGGAGTGCTGACGCTTGCTCTCTTCTCCCTCCCTCCCATCCCTGCCTCTCCTCTTGCTGTCTTTCTTCCCCTTTAATCATCTCCTTCTCTCTTTGTCTCAAGCCAAAGGAATCAAGCTCCACCTACTGGTAAGAAGAAAGAGTCCAACAGAAGGAAGGATGCTCTGAATGCTCCCAGTTTACCAGGACGTTACAGTTTCCCCAATAGCTAAAACACATTTTCTGAAACGTTTGACACAATTTTTAAACAATAGGCTAAATACACAAAATAGCCAACTCTTGAGTCAAAAGCTCAATTTAAGGTCAAAATGAAAACTCTGTTGTCAAATCCTACACACACAGCAAACACAACACACTACACAACAAAACACTTGATACTCTTCACAAAATGGTAACAAAGAATGGTAACACCCCACCCCCAGAAAAGAAAAATTAGAGCAAAAAAAGTATTCAGGATTTCTTTTTTTAGTTTTCCTGTAAGGCCAGGGTCTCATTTATTGCATGTCACCTTCTTATCTCTGTGCGGGTCAGGCCACATGACTTCATTCACATCACATGCAATGTTCACACCAGCCACACAACTGGAAAAAAAGGATCTTGTGTGACGGGTGTTTGGCCTTGTGATGAGTCAGTGTCCATAATTGAATGGCAGATAACAAGATATTTTCTGCATAAAAATTGAGCCAAAAACAAAGAATTGTGCATGGTGTTTTGAAAAAAGTGGGTTTTAGAACTGTAACTTATGTGTAAAGCAGTAACTGAGATTGAAGTTTAGCAGAATTGGTTCAGGGGGTTGGTGAATGAGTTACAGCCCCCAAGCAGAACTGAGCCTCCTCCATGTTTCACAGTAGGGACAGTGTTCTTTTGGTTGGATGCTTCATTTTTGGGTCTACCAACATAGAGCTGATGTGCCTTACCAAAAAGCTCCAGTTTGGTCTCATCCGTCCAAAGGACATTTTCCCAGAAGCTTTGTGGCTTGTCAACATGCATTTTTGCAAATTCCAGTCTGGCTTTTTTAGGATTTCCTTTCAACAGTGGTGTCCTCCTTGGTCGTCTCCCATGAAGTCCACTCTGGCTCAAACAACGAGGAATGGTGCGATCTGACACTGATGTACCTTGATCTAGGAGTTCACCTTTAATGTCTTTGGAGGTTGTTCTGGGCTCTTTGGACACAGTTCCAACTATCCGTCTCCTCAATTTGTCATCAATTTTCCTCTTCCATCGTCCATGGAGGTTGGCTAATGTCCCGTGGGTCTTAAACTTCTGAATAATATGTGCCACTATCATCAAAGGAACTTCAATCTGCTTAGAGATGGTTTTATAGCCTTTACCTTTACCATGTTTGTCTATATTTATGTTTCTGATGTCCTGGGACAATTGTATCCTTGGCTTTCTGTTGTCCATGTTCAGTGTGGTTCACACCTTTCCACCAAACAGCAATGTGACTATTTGTCTCCCTTTAAATAGTCAGACTGACTGATTATGGGTTTGAAAACAGCTGTGATGTCAATTAAAGGACATACCTGAGTTCATCATGATCCTCTGGGCAATTAGTTCTCAGTCTTTTATGGAGGTACCATCATTTTTGTCCAGCCCTATTTCATTAGTTTGTTTTTTTAAATAATTCTGTTAATCAACAACTCAAAAGTAATGGCTGATTTTGATTATTTAATTATCAATACATTTTAATTTATTGTTACTTTTGAACGTTTCAAGTCATTTCAGTGAGCATTGGGGACTTTCTTTCTTTAACTGAGGGGTACCAACTATTTTGTCCACCACTGTACTTGCTGTGGTCATTGTGTCTCAGGTACCAAAATTTGTGTGTAAACAATTGAGAGAAACTGTAACAACTTAAACCTGCTGAGTTAAGGGGTTAACGTTTTGACCCGTGTCCCTCATGGTCTTTCAATAAACATACGTAGGGTCAATAACTGTGGCCTGGAGCTTATCAGAAATTCTGGTCCTGGGTCTGGGTTCAGGTTCAGGTCTTGCTCTCTTATCCATCTTGGAAAAGCTGCTCAGTTGTTCTAGAACTGTCCTTAGATTCACTGCAGTTGTTTTGCAGTTGTTTCAGTTTTGATCAGTTGTTAGTTGATGGTAACTGTTGTTTTTGAACAGAGTTTGAGTTTAACTTTTTGCATCTTGTGTTGTGAAAGGCAACTGTGTTTTAAACGTGAGAAAGTGCCATGTTTTCTGCAAAGACTAAGAGTTTTGGGAATTGTGTTAACAGAAAATTGTGTTTTCAGTTTAGACAAAAGAGTTATGCTTTTGAAAAAAGAGTTAAAGCATTTTAATTGACTGGTTTGGAGAATGGCGCTTAGTGTTTAAACAATTGGGAAAAAACTGGGAATCTGCTGGGTAGTTTACCAGTCGCTCCACAGACAGCAGAAAACACATACAGTGGCTCAGGCGTTTGAACAGGTCGTCCAGTGATCGGTGTGTGAATGTGCATGAATGTCCTGGTGACGGTCAGAGGGGCCGTAGGCACGAACTGGCAGCCTGCCCCAGGGCAGCTGTGGCTACATTTTTTCTTAATTGTTTACACATATATTTTTGTACTTGAGACACAATAACCACATCATGTAACTCATTCACCTCTAAACCAATTTAGGGGATTGGTTAATTTCTCATCCGCACCCCGATGAGGACCCATGATTGCTGTGACTTGTGCTTTGGCGTCTCCAAGCCTTGTGGATTGCGACCAAGCGTTCATAGCGACGTTGCTTTTTGATCCTTTGATGTCGACTCTTCCTTTCATTGTGAAGCAGAATTCACCAAGCGTTGGATTGTTCACCCACTACTAGGGAACGTGAGGTGGGCTTAGACAGTTGAGAGGCAGGCTTGTTTTACCCTTTGGGGCTCTCCTCCGGCCTCCGCCTCGCAGGCTGTGCCCAAGTGTCAGGGACAACACACCTCTGGCTTTGATATTCTTCCCTCCTCACACACTAGTTTCTCATACGTATATATTAAAAAAACAACAACTCCCTGCTCTGTGTGTAACCATGCCCTCCCACACAGAGTCTCTCTTCCACCATCAGCAAGCTGGAGAATAAGTCACATACCACCTGCTAAAACTCCCCCCAACTGAAAGCGTTCTGGTCCCTAGAAATACCTTTGGGGCCTTTGTCTGTTAACCCTCTGGGAGCACTTTGGTTTAGGTGCTTGAGCATCTTCGCTCCACTCTGTCAGTGGGAGAGGAAGGCAAATCTCCATAGTTCTAGGCCATGTATGGGTGTTGTTTGCTCTGTCATTTATGTTGAACTGCTGGGTACCTCGTGAAGGATGAGACAGGGAAAGTAAGGTCTCAGATTATTACAGTGCAGAACCCGTTCAGAGCTGTCTTCACCTTCTGGCCTGACTCTGTAGACAGGGCTGTCTGAATAGGGCTTGGTTATTACAACCTGAGGTTCTCTTTCCCACCTCTCAATAAGTTTCCCCTTCTCCATTCTCCTCTGGTCTAACACCAAAACCTGCACTCCTGGAAGCAGGAGGAATCCTTAGCAATCTTGTCATACATCTTGTTTGTACTGGCTGCTTGTAAAAAGTTGTTGTTCTTTGTTGTACTGACCCCCTCTGTTATGGTAGTGGTACTCAACGAGCTCACCGCTCCAGTCAGACCATCCACAGGAGTTTTACATTAGAAACATTAGAAAAGAGGGTGCGGAGGAATGTACAATTTTGTTGTAAGCTTGGACAAGCTGCCCCGCCCAATTACTTGGTTGTTCAGCCTCCAATGTCCCCAACAATGTAAACATTGTTTTTTTTTAACTCACATGCTCCAATGCCTTGTGGGTGGTATGGTGTGGTGCGGTACTTGCGAAAACAATAAATCATGCAAAGTTCTTTAATCAGTCTTGACACAAAACCAGCACCTTGATCTGAATGCATGGCTTAAGGGCAGCTGCACAGCTGTATAACACGAGTCCACAAAGCATGATCTGTGGCAACTGCTGTTTGGTCAGGATTAGGAATAGCATGTATACTTTTTGGACAAATCAAAACAATAATGTTCTAGTAAATATCTGTGGGACGGCCCAATGTCAAAAAGTCCAGTGTCACTGTGTGCATCAGGGCTCTGGCCGTGAATGGAGCTAGGGGAGCCCTGTGATCAGCCTTGGTTTTGTACAGCATGCAGCGGGGTCAGGCTTTGAACATTTAACAGTCTTTTCCCACTGAGACAAGTAAAAATGTCTTCGCAGTGTAGCAAGCATACGATTCTGCACCTGGATGTCCACTATTCTGATGGCAAAACTCCACCACTGGTTGGGACCACTACGTATGAGAGTGTTTCACACATTAAAGAGTCCTTTACTCTCCTGCATTATACTCCTTCAATCATTTCAAGTCTCCTTCACTGGTGAGGAACTCCTGCCTTTCTGTTGCACCTGGTAACCCAGTGAGATAGTCTTGAAATTGACAAACTGGGATCTCTCTCCTGCTCCAGTCTCCACAGGGCCTAAACTGCAGTTACTGGCATCTGTATAAACAGTGAAAGGCTTTGTAAAGTCAGCATAAGCCAGTGCTTTTCAATTCTTTTTTTGCCAGGCCCCCCCTTAGGAAAAAGAAAATGTTTCGTGCCCCCCTACACACACACACACACACACACACACACACACACACACGTGGTGACAATACTTAGGTAAGTATCTATAAAAATTGTGTAAGCATACCTAAAATTGTATCTTTTAACAGTAACAAAAGAAAACATCAATAGATATCCACGTTCAACAAATATTAACTTTATTTAGCCACAGAAACTCTGTTAGTCTAAAACAGAAAAGAAGCTTAAAGAGCCTGAAATAAAAATCTGTCAGTCATTATTT
Source organism: Oryzias sinensis (assembly GCA_037389245.1). Classification (NCBI taxonomy): domain Eukaryota; kingdom Metazoa; phylum Chordata; class Actinopteri; order Beloniformes; family Adrianichthyidae; genus Oryzias; species Oryzias sinensis. Next base: position 28,386,999 of record CM074500.1, read on the forward strand.
AATCTAGAAAACATTTTGATCAACTGAACCATTTGATGCTGAGAAAAATAATTCAATCAATAAATAATATTGAATGTAAATTGATCTGAAACATGAACACAGCAGCACCAATAGATTTAACGGTTTTAGTCTGAAGAAATAGATAAAAATATTGTTCTGATTTTATTTCTAAATGATGGATAATTTATGACCTGTGCAGCTGTTTTCCTGCATTACCTGCTGTCAAATACTGACACCAACTAAACCACAGGCAGACAAAGAAAACATTGATGGAAAGTAAAGACACCTCATCAAAATGTCTACAATAGTTCATAAAGAATGACATTATTAGCATGAGCTGAGTCATCTAAAGGCACGCCATGATACTGGTGTTGCGCATCACGTGCTCCATTTCACCCGGCAGTCTGTGCCCACTACCCCTCCCCCCTCTTTCTAACACATGCGTGGAACAGGACACAGAAGCAGCTGCAGGGATGGTAGTTTCCTGTTTCAGGCTGTTACAAACACTAATATAACAGATAATAGGAAACCAATAGAGACGCAGATTTTTTTCAAAGCACTGAGCTGCTGTCACCGCCCCGTTAAATTTGCGCCCCGGACAATTGCCCGTATTACCTGTGCCTAAAACCGCCACCACTGCATGCCTTCCACTATTTGAGAAGCACTGGCATGTGAAACAGCTTACATTTGGTCCAGGTGGGTTAAAAAGTATTTGGAATACACAATATCATCATCCAGGTATACGAGGGTAGAGTCAATGAGCTGGTCCCACAAACAGTGCTGCATTGGCCTTTGGAAGGTTGCTGGACATTTACAGGATTCAAAGGGCATCCTTTCAAACTAGAAAGAGCCAAAAGGTGGTAACGGTGTGGCAGTCTTTTCTCTGTCTTTCTCCTCTACCTCCACTTGCCAATATCCACTGGCCAAGTCCAGAGCGGAATACCTTTCTGCTTGGGTGAGACTGTTCAGGGAATCTTCGATTTGTGGCAAGGGGAAGACGGCTTTTTGAGTGACTCGAGTCAGTTTTCTGTCATTCATACAAAAGTGCCATTCTCCTCACTCCTTCTGTGCTAGTACTACTGGTGCAGGCCATGGACTACTGCTCTCTCTAATGACACCCTGCTCGTGCTTGTGCAGGTCGTGTAAGTGATGATGCATCCCTGCTGCCGGGCCGACTGGTGTCCGTGAGAAACAGGCGGTTTCCCGGAAGGCATAAAATTCAGGATGTGTGGCTTCCTGTTCCCCATAAAGTGTTGGAGCGTCTGGGTGGGGATTCGCCTGTGTACTCTGTTGCGCCTGTTGACTTCTCTGGGCCACCCCGCAACGTACACCATAATGAGGTACGGCTGTGTGGTCCCAGTGTACAGAGTGAGGCTGTGATGGTGACCCCTGTGGCGGAGGAGGATGGTGCGTTAGATGCCAATGGGGAGGCTGATGACTCAGTGATTGGTGTCCTTGTGCCGCGCACTGGGTCCAGTCTTAAGGTTCAGGGGCCTGGTTCTTGTAGAGGTGGGGCTGAGGTTTCAGCTGCTTCTTTTGACACTCCCGCCCCGTGTGTGCCGGCTTCCACAGTGCTTCCCTCAGCATGTGGGGTTGAGGTGGGAGCAGATGACCCACAGTTGACACATGTAGTGTCTGGGCCTATTGGGCCTCGCCGGACGGCTCGTTCCACTCCAGGGTTATACTCTAACCCTGATGTTTTCTTGGGGGGCATAAGTGTGACCAATGGGGATGTGGTTCGGGGGCGTGGTGTGGTATTTAACAGGTGTGTGTGTGGGATGTAACACTTGGACCTGCAGACCACTTCAGGAGCAAGATGCTCCTGAAGTGGTCTGCAAGTCCTCACACAATGAGGCGGGGGCTGGCATTGTGTTTTTATTCACATTTAAGTTGATTATGACAGTTTCATGCTGGAATGAGCTGCTGAGAGCGGCCCATTCCTTCACAAATGTTTGTGAAAACAGCCTGAGTGCTTAAATTTATACACATGTAGCCAGGCTGAGTGATTTGGAGACCTAGTTCTGATCATTTGGACGGGTGAGACAATCCTTTTGGTAATATAGTGTGACTATTACATGTATAAACAACAGATTCTGAACAGGGGCAGCTGTGCTCTGTAGAATTAGAAAAAGGATCCCACTACAAATTTTCTCTAAAAGTGCTGAGCTGTGGACGTCACTTTCAGCTTTTCCCATTCCCCAACTTAGGATGGGGAAAGTAAGACAGATTGTGCAGTGTGTCAGGTAAATTCACCTAGACAATAAAGAGAACCACAGTAGGAGACCACACCAACAAGCTAAGTTTCTTGAGCACAAGGGAGAAAAAAGTTTGATGGAGAAATGGCATCACTCTTTTTCACAAAGAACTTCTTCCCTCCTTGTCCTTTTATTTAAAATACATATGGGAGGTTAAAACTTCCAAGCAGAGAAACAAAGTTAACCCTTGTGCTATCTTAGATGACCCCCCCCCCTTCCATTGACGTGTTCTCCCTACCATGACAAAGGTGGATAAAGGTGGAAAGATTTCATGTAATCCATGGACACCAGTGAAGATCACAAATCATTGAAGAAAAAAGGTTCAGAGCACTGTCTAGTGGGTCTAGATGACCCAACTCCCTATGTCAAAGTGCCTAGGATAGCACAAGGGATACAATGTTTATTAGGGGTATCTTCTAACGAACCTTTCAAACAGCATAATTCCTTATCTACCAAAGACAGTGTGTCATAAAAAAACCTCATCCTAGTTTGGGGTACGAAGCCGGTGATAAAACAGAGAAACTGTTGCTTAAAAGGCACAAAGGTCATCTGTAAATTACAGTTTGAGTTGACATTTTAAATATGCATTTTATCAATGATAAAAAAGCAAAACAATTTCTTCCACCCTTTATTTGAGAACCACTCTAAATTTCAGCAGATAATTGGCCGGAGGTCATGCATTCATCCTGATCCAGTTCAGATCACAAATGAAGCCACTGTCCTCACATTTCCATGGAAACTGTCTGCTGTCAGTTGGCCCGTCCCATCATCAACACAAACTCCAAACACCCAGCCCCCCCAGGGGCTCAGTATGTTGAGGTTGTTTCACTTTAAACAATAGTGCATGTTGTGGGTGTAAGGAACATTTTCCTGTTCTCTGCACAGACCAAAATGGGGCCAGGCCCCCGGGACCTTGCTGACGGGACAGCTTATGCCACACATCCAGACGGTAAAATGTCAGTAAAATGTCAGGAGGGACCCAACTGGCAAAGTAACTGACACCTCCGTCACAGACAGAATAATGACTTTGCTGCTGTCAGGCGTTCTATAACATTTCATTTGGCACTTTTTTTCGAGGCCCTGTTAGAGGGTAAATGTGGGTTCTTTGACCTTGAGAGGACCAGGAGAAATTGAAACCATTAGCTCATATCATCACAACTAACTTCCATCCCTTCTCCTTACCTGAGGTTCATTCATTCATTCATCTTCTAATCCGTTTTGTCCCTTTAAGGGCTGCTGGAGCCTATCCTGGCAGGGGACACCCTGGAAAGTTCGCCAGTCTGTCGCAGGGCCACAATGACACACCCATGCACACAAACACTCACCCCATGGACAATTTAAAGTTGCCAGTTAACCTATGAAGCATGTTTTTGGACGGTGGGAGGAAGCTGGAGACCCCAGAGAGAACCCACGCATACACAGGGAGAACATGCAAACTCCACACAGAAGTGTGTTCAGGTCCTCCAGCCGGGACTTGAACCAGGGGCCTTCTTGCTGTCAAGCAAGAGCGCTAACCACTGCTCCACCGTGCAGCCCTGATCAATTCAATTCAATTTTATTAATAAAGCCCAATATTTACAATAGTCATCTCAAAGGGCTACAAACTGGTAGTATGTGTAATAAACATGAATCATCAAGAACATGGAGTCATAGAATTCAATAGGTAATTGCTAAACTAAACAGACTATATTAAACTGGACATCCCTGCCCTTAGACCCCCCTTCACGATAAGAAAAAAACGGATTCCGAAAAAAAGAAGAAACCTCAGGGGTGAACACATGAAGGAAGGATCCTTCCCCAGGACGGACAGGCGATGTACCAGAACTCATGGAGAGAATTAACTTATGTAAATCTACAACTACATGTTTGAATAGTCCAGCAGACGAGCTTCATCCAGCTGGAGTTGGGAGACGCCTCAGAGGGCGAGACGAGCCAGAGGCAGGATCCACAGTCAAGTACAGGAGCACGGAATCTGGAATCCCTCCTGCTCCCCTAGGAAGAGGGACAACCCATGAATCGCAAGGCACTATAAAGCTGAAGAGTGGGGTGGGGGGTGTGGAGGTCAACATGGGTTTCATAATATTTTCTATAATCATTTCGTTATGCATTACAGGGGTTCTATTATATTTTCTATGTTCTTGTTATAATGGATTCTATACATGCATGTATATTGTATTGCAGAAATATGCTTGATTCCTGCCCTCAGTAGCAGATAATCTGTTCCGAGGTCACCAGTAGGCCTGTTTATGACTTTTGATCTCTGTTTTCTTTCTGTACTGGAGTGTTTATGGAGCCACGACAGACAAAAACACACCATTCTAACAAGGTGTTTTGTATGTTTTCACCTTCCCTTACTGAATAATAAAAAAAAGCCCTTTTGCCTTGAGGACAGAGAGAGGACAGCCACAAACCTAACAGGTCGTGTTTCTCCACCAGTATGTCTGAAAATTCATGCAAACTCTTGTGTGTCTTGTCATTTCCCAACTGCAGATTTCATTTTTGGACGTCCTGAACCATCTGAATCTACGAAGGCCGGAGGAGACGGCAACAGGGGGTTACCTGTTAAAAGAATACCTATCTGCAGAAAATTATTCTCTTAACCCTTAAGCTATCCTAGGCACTTTCACATTGGGAGTGGGGTCATCTAGACCCTCTAGACAGTGCGCTGAACCTTTTTTCTTCAATGATTTGTGATCTTCACTGGTGTCCATGGATTACATGAAATCTTTCCACCTTTGTCCACCTTTGTCATGGTAGGGAGAACACCTCAATGGAAGGGGGGGGGGGGGAGTCATCTAAGACAGCACAAAGGTTAAATAAAAGGACAAGGAGGGAAGAAGTTCTTTGTGAAAAAGGGTGATGGCATTTCTCCATCAAACTTTTTTCTCCCTTGTGCTCAAGAAACTTAGCTTGTTGGTGTGGTCTCCTACTGTGGTTCTCTTTATTGTCTAGGTGAATTTACCTGACACACTGCACAATCTGTCTTACTTTCCCCATCCTAAGTTGGGGAATGGGAAAAGGCATTCCTGTTTGCTGTTTGTTCTGAATTCGTGACAAGTGCATGAACCAAACCTGTTAACGTCTTCCTGAGGCCCCTTAGTCTTACAGCTTGTGTCCTTCACCAACACACTAAGCAAGATTTGGGGTGAAAATGGTTGGTCTTTTTGTTTAGAATGAACTCAAACTCAAATTTTATTAATTTCTTTTTGACTGAGAACACAATGCGCTTTACATAAAAGCAAATAAAATAAGGAAAATTTGTTAAAACAGAAAACACAGGACAATCACACAAAATTGGCACCCCTCCCTCACCAACTTCCTCCCTCCACCCACCCATTTCCCCAAATCTAACCCTGAACAGAAGTGTAAGAACTGCAGCTTAAGAGTCTGGCTCGGTATAATGGGGATCCATTTATTCCAAGGCCCAGGCCGACCACGGGGGCCATTGCCACAGCACCCACCCAACACAGCAGCTCAGGGCCCACTCTACGGCTATTAGAGCCCAGAGCGGGACCCCAACCGCCTAATGAGAACAAGCACCGCGGCAACAGCACCCCCTACAGGCGAAGCCGGTAGTGCCCCGGAACAATAAGCAGGTTTATTCAGTCTGTTGCTAAACATTTAGTTTTTATTGGAGAGACATGATATCATGCAGTTCCATTGGTATTCTCATGTACTGTAAATTACCAAGCTTAGACACTCTTGTCTGCAACGTTTTCTCAGTCATTGGTACGTTTGAGCTTTAGTCTGGCATCAAGTCACCTGACGTTTCAGGAAGTGACTTCTGCTCCCCCTGAACCCCACACTACAAGCTCCACCCACTTTGCCATACATCTAAATTTGCCTTAAAACAAGTTGTTTGTAAAGATCCAAAGTCAATAAAAAGTTGGAGATTATGAATTAATGTTTTGGGGTCTGCATCTTTAGTCCCACACTGATCATCTTTTTTGAATAGTTTTTATTTATCAAATTACAGTCTCAATACACAAGTTATTATACAAAACAATATTATCATTCATTTTTTAAAGCATATGCATCCACTGAACAAATGAACACCGCCAGCACCCACCCAAGGTATAGTGTCAAGGTGGATCAATTCAAATACTCTCCCACCAATGAAATGAATGAAAGAATCCTAGTTTTGTTTTAAAAAAGGTTTACCCATCACCTGACATCTAATTACCCCAAAGGTATCAAATTATATTAGCTGTAGGTTACTTAGGACTTGTGGCGTGCTGGTGGAATAGGCAGGCAAGCTTGTGGATAGCTCTGTTATGGATTTTGTTAAGGATGTTTTTGGCCAGGTACGTAGAAGTGGATTCCAGAGAGAATCCAATTTGTCAGAAGTACCCAACACAGAAAGACTGTCTCGTAGCCAGACTTTGATTAATGGTGGTTGACGCAATTTCCAAAGCACAGTAAGTTTGAAAAGAAAAGGGAAGCAAAATTAGAAAATATTGCAACAGTAATTAGCTTTCCTTTAGTGTCAGACTGACTGAAAATGTGCCCAGCCTCACATTAGATGTTGGAATCCAATGCAAACTTGGTTGAATGGATGCCTTTAACATACTCAGCATTTATTAATAAGGTAATGGTTAATTTATAAAAAGTCTACATTGTAGACATATTTATTACTAGTCCCTTGTGTTTGGTCTGACATATTTGCACTGAAAAACATAAGGTGAGGCCGGCAGTAGCTCTGCCTCAACATGAATTATTCATAATAGTGGAAACATTATGCATTTTTTCTAATAGATTCAGGTTAAATGATGAAAACAAAACAACAAAAAGCATTTCCTCAATCTTTGCTCTAAATGTCCTCCAGTCTGAATAATAGTCATTTTCAATTGCTTCTTTTTTTTATTGTTCTTTAAGAAAAAAAAAAGAGGCTGCATGTGAACTCATGTTTGTTCCTATAAGCAGCCCTTATTTTATGCTTTGCTCTGACTGCAGAAATAGTAGATGCAATATCATTAAAAACATGTCTCAAAGTAGGACTTCTAATCAAAACGTGAAGAACTAAATAATAGGTAATGAATTACAGCTAATTAATCACTGATTAACTTCTTCTTAGATGACTTTTAGGCTGGAAAACGGAGTCGGAACACTGTTCTTTGAAGCTCAGAAAGGACTTTGTAGTTCTTCACACTCAAAGTTCTGTAACTGCTGGTAGAAGCCGGAGTTTGGGCGACTCGATGGTCTGGCCTGCTTGACTTGACTGAATGCATCATCAAATGAAAGTCCTTCTCTTATCATCAGGTAGCCAATGACAACAGAGGGGGAGCGTGACACCCCAGCGTTACAGTGGACCAGCACCACGCCGTCCTGCAAGAACCAGACACAAAGGGTTAGCTCACTAGCATAGTGTAGGGGCCACGACATACCTGTGGTTTTTATTGGTGTGAATGAATATTGGTTTTGTTTGTGATTTGATTAGAGTATTATTGGCAGTCATTGAGTAGGTAATCAGCTGGTGGGTCACATGTTTGTGGGCAGAAACACTGATGATTGATTTGAACTCAGCTGTGCTTTTTCCCTGTGTAAGATGGAGGGGGGGGGCTGAGCTGGGTTGCCGTATTTTTTGTTGACCGCTTTTGTGCTTTTTCTCGATTCTTTGCTTTTTTCTCTTTTTAATCTCAATATCATAAATGGTTTTACTTACCTTCTTTTTCACTAATGAAAAATTCAAAATATGATTTTTGTTAAGTGTCATGGTTTTAAATGCGTCCTTCAAGACCCGGACCCAGCATCAGCCTCTAAGCGACTCTTTGGTTTTGAAGCATCAGTCTCTAACAGCACCACTGTCCCCGAATCAACACTTGATTAAACTTTGAAACTTTCTGTTGCTGCTGTGAGTCCAAGATGTTTATCCTCCAGTTCTGTCTGAACCCTGTTCAAAAGAGCAAAAGAGCCACGTCCAGCTTCTTCATCATCTGCCATACTCTACGCAGAGGTGAATTAACGGGGGCTTTTCCTATCGTGTACCTCGCATGTAGACAGTAGAGGAGGAGCATTGAAGAAAAAGAAAGCAAAAGGAGAACTAACAAACAAGACTAATGTGGCTAAATGAAGCTTTTGTTTATCATAAAAAAGTAGGCAGCAACCAATTCAGTCACAAGTGGCCATTCGCTGAATGCCAGCTACTTTTGAGGTCCCTGATGGTGATGTGAATTAGGGACACTTTGCCTCATTTAGAGATATTTTCATTTACTTTACATAATCAACAGTTAAGAAAAAACAAACACATAGAATCAGCCATAAACTATGAACAATTGCTAACCTAAACTAGACAGACCCTGGATATCTCTGCCTTTAGACAGCCAAGGCCGAGTACAGGAGCAGGAGCACAGACAAGGTAAAGGTGAGATACACATTCAGGTACAGGAACGGCCAAGTACAGGAGCACAGACTGGAATCACTCCTGCTGCCCCCGAGGAGAGTGGGAAAGAGGGACAACACATGTAATGCACAGCACCAGACGCAGACATGAAGAACTAAATGGTAACTAAATGATGCAAAATAGGGAAGAGGAGGAGAGAGATGAAGACAGAGGACAGAGCCCAGTCCACCTGTGTACTGCACCGCAGATGTAAGGTGTTTTCAGCTGAGTTCAAATACAACGTTCATGCAGGTAAACAGTTGGAACTCTTGGTTTTTTACATTTGAGATCAGGACGATAGAGGATAAAAATGAGATTAACGCGATAAAAAAGACCTAATTTGTCTGTAATTAATCAATCGCATTCAATTGGACAATGTGAGACCCCTAATTTTCACTTCCATTTAGTTCTTTAAAAAGGTGTTTATTTTATGCTGCTGTGATCACATCATTTTCAAATTAGTACAAATCTCTAACTTGAGGCCTTCGTCTCAACTGCCCTCACAGGTGGATACGGGCTGTCTGTGGGTGAAAAATGGGCAAACCTGGGTGGGACACACAGAAGGCCGCTGAGCCAACTAGCCTACAGCACATTCTTTTCTATGGACATGATGTGAGCATAAGGTTGCAATAAACACTTAAGACACACGTATGGGTAAGAAAGGGGGTAATAGGTGACATCCAGTCGTGTCCTACAGTCTTGTTCATTTTTTTTTCAACTTTCTGAACGCTGCACACTATCCAGGAAGCCCATTAATGATGTTCAAGTAATAAGTGCGCACTCCTCGTACATCCATTGTGCAGCCTGGCTGTTATAAATAAGGAAATTAGCTTAGTTTGTAATTTTGCAGTTTGTGTCAGCATCCTACTAGCGATTTACAGACACTTGAACAGGTCAGTAAGGAGCCAGTGTGCGTACCTCATGACAAGTGTCGCACAGAGTGCCTTTTAACAGCATCGCCATATGTCATTTGTCAACTTACTTTATCCTTACAAATATTTCACAATACTCTTACCACATGCACAAGAATGGTACATTCCACTTTCTTGAGTTGGACGCAAAAGCTTGGAACCAAAAGAGAACTGGAAGACACACCTGCACCTCAATTAAGATGCAGCCTCTACACACTCCAACACAAACACACATAGATGCACACACGCACCCTCACAAACACACACACATGCATTTCACAAGGAAGGTGGGACCTCGGACCACCTGTCCCCTACCCCATCCCTGGTAGGGGGTATTGGGCCCTTGGCAACGGCCCCACACAGTGAGAGAGAACCATGAGTTCTCTGGGAAGACCAAGAGATCACATCACACCTGAGCCTGGGGGTGTCCGTGTCCCTGTGGTGTGGGTTCTGGTCCATGCCCCTGAGCGCTGGGCCTTGCCAAATTTCCAACTGTGGGCGAGCCTGGTCAGGCCATGTTTACAACACTTTCTGTGGACCCCCTCTTCTCCTGGGTATCCTCCTCCTGGGCGGGGGTGGCCGGCCCCTGCCTTGCTGTCTCCTGGACCAACCGTGGGCCGGGTGGGTGCCTGCTTAGAGCATGGGGGTGGGTCTCCCTTGGGGGGTCCTTGCTTATACCTGGGGTTGGGGCGGGGGGATGCCCAGAATTCTTGGGTGGTGATGAGGTGCTCGTCTGGGGCTGTGGGCACTCTTCTGGGGCAGGGTCCCACTTTGGGCCCTCCCAGCGCGGTGGGGGGGCTCCTCTCCTGGTTAGGCTGGAGCTTGTACTCTCTTTCCCCCCATGCCTCCCTGCTCTCTGGCTCTGGGGGCCTCGCGGCGGTCCTGCTGGCCCTGGCCTGGGTGCGGATGTGATCGCCCGGGCAGCGGTTGTTCCCTGCCGGTGTTGGGGGGTTCTGGCTGCTGCTGCTGCTGCGGCGGGGGTCTTGGTGTGGGGATGGCTGGACACTCTCCCTCCTTCTTTTAACAGTTGAACATCCATTTTAGAAGAACATAAACACTCACCTGAGCACAGGTGTTAGCTCACCTTTGCACTAACAGTTTGCATGATTGAATGAATGAAATATTTCACACTAGTTGGTTTGTGTCTGTTTTGTGTACATGTTGACATGTGGACATTTTTGCAGCTAGCAGGTGTGTTGATAACATTTCAGTGTGTGTGTGGACAGGCCCCGCCCTTATAGACGTGCATTACATCTGGACCTCACCGTAATGAGTAAGCATCCAGAAACTTGTTGCTTTATGCTACTTCATGGTGCCCCCCCCCAATACACTTCTATAATCACCCTCTTCCCCCCCCCCTCTAACATCCCTCTCTCTTCTTTCCTTTTCTGTCCAACACAAAAGAATTTCAAAAAGATTAAAATTAATAAAGTTTGGCCTCAATTCCAAAAGGGGTTTATTCAGACATACCTCTGGTTTGTCTAAAGATTAATAACCCCTGTTGTTAAAGTAAAATATGTCCAACACAAGAGGCCTTCAGCTCTCATCTGCCTGCCCAGCTGTTGGACAGGACAAGTTTAAAAAAAAAATAAAGATGCAGCCTCTAAAACCCTCCTCAAGCCCGGACAACCCAAAAATCCACAGCACCCGTATGGGTCAACGCCCCCTCTCCCCGTATGAGTGCATGTGATTAAGACTTTAGTGTCATTAATGTGTTTATTGTTAATGGATATTATTAAAGAAAATGTAACATTCATTTTTTTCTTTTTTTAAATTCATATGGTCAGGCGTATTCTTCATTCCTCATTAATGAGCAGCTTAGATGCCACAAATCTAAAGCAAAGGTGAACAAATGATTCACATTAGCTTAGATCAGTGTTTTTCAACCAGTGTGCCATGGGAAATGACCCTCATTAACTGATCTAAAAACATTTTCCATCTCCAGGATATCAGCTCTGTGTTCATCCAAACAGGCCCTGATAAAACACTGAGTAGTTAGGAATATGAAAGATCATACAATACTTTTTTCTTTGTGTTTAGTTGATTCTATTAAGGACATTTTGATAAGAATGACTATACCACAATTTAGCCGCAGCTTCAGCTCTGTTTTTGGAAATGTCCCGCCCCTTTAACTGTCTCCACCAATCATTCTTGGAGGCTTAATCACACATCAGTCTGACCAATCAGAAGTGCTTAAAGTCTTCACTTCCTTGTTCTGATTCTGCTCATAAAGACTCAGTTCCAACATAAATACCAGCTAAAGCTCGTCTTTAGCGGTGTAGCTTTCCACAGAATCCGGTGTCAGACCGTGGAACAGGAACAAAACCATGAGAAAAGAGTCTGTCTGCCATCACTACATCTCCCATGATGCATTGGGTTAAAGTTACAGCGTCTCCGTGCACAATGAGTCTTCCTTTGACATCTTTTAGAAAAACAGCTGCAACTTCCAGCTTTTTCTGCCATAATTATCATAAAAATGCACATGAGATTGTGGAGGGACTGTAGATCTATACAGACTATGAGTTTCTCTCTTTTTTTTTTTTTTTTGGATGCTGGTGTGCCGCGGGATTATTGACAACGTTAAGGCCCGTACACACCGGGACGAAGTTTAACGCCTCATGACTAAACAAAGGGCACCAATGAGAGTGTGCACACCAACGCAAAAAAACGCCTCGCGTCAAAGAGTCGAAATCTATTCGACCAATGAGAACGGCGCTTTTGCACACGTGTCTGGAGCTTCTGAAGTTACAGTAAAACACAACTTGGGGGCGCTCAAACACAAAACTGCCTTTCTGAGCACACATACCAGCGCAGAAGATAGACGCCGAGTAGCGTCTACACTGCCGCGAAGAAATAATGACGGACATTATAAAATATCCCCGAACCAAGCACCAATTGGAGCAGCTGGTGCTGGAAATATTCATGTTTTCTTTGTTTGATTCTGACAATCGCGTAAATACTTGCTCTCTTCTTCTGAGTGAAAAGCGACTTTAAGAAGCGTAAAGTTGCGCAGCGCCACCTTGTGTACAGGAGTATTTCTGATTTACATTAAGCGCCATCTAACGTCAGGGAATGAAATTGCATGTTCGCTCGGTTCATCGTCAGCGAAAATCGCCTGGGTGTGAACACAAAAAACGTGGCGAAAAAAGCTGGCGAATAACGCCTGGCGAATATTCGTCCCGGTGTGTACGGGCCTTTAAAGTGTGCCGTGGCTCAAAAAAGGTTGTAAAACACTGGCTTAGATAAACTGAGAGCATGGGCAGCAGTTTGGTCTAGGTCTGACACCCCTCCCCCCAGGAAAGAGCTCTATTGAGGCAGAAATGGAGCAGAACTGAAACTCTGAGCACGTTTTTGATTTTCCGTGCCAGCCATTGTCCATTAAGGGACAATCATTTAGATGGAACTGAGGGTGTTTTCAGTGCTTTCCTTTTAAAAGGTAAAGAATCAATGAGTTCCTGTGGGGAGAGAATGCTCCATGTGAGGGGAGCACGCTCCAGTCTAATGAAGGGTGCATAGAAAATCTGTAGACTGAAGCTGCATGAACCCGAAGATAAGCCTTCATCACTGCAAACAGGCTTCAGATCAGAGTTCCCATCTTTTCTGCTGCTTATACTCAATCTCCTGAAACAAAAAGTGCAGCGTTTGCCCAGAAACAATGTGATCAGACAGGTACTAGTGCAAGTAAAATGCAGGAACATAAACACAGAAGATTTCTGGCTTTAATGATGTTCTTAGAGAAATAGAGAGCTGCTGCAAAGTTTTTTATTTATTTGATTAATAGTCAATTTTGATTCTCAAATAACGCGAGTTGTTTTACATTCTTATTAAATAATGATTTTATGGAAAAACTTTTGAAACCTGCTTTTAATCAACAATAAACCTGTCAACAACCTGAATTTCATAACTGTTAAGTTTGGGCAGGTTTCTTCTCTTTCCATGACTGTTTAGTTTTTCTTCTTTTGACTCTGATCCAGTCAGATGTGCATCCTGCAGATGTGGATGCACCTCTGTGTGCTGGTCGCCTGTATGTGTGTGCTCTGTGTGTGTCTATGTTTGTGTGTGTGTGTTTGCATGTGCGTACCTGTTCTTTGGCCTGATCTATAAAGGTGCTGCTTTCCTTTAGATAGGATGTGATGTCTGTGTCTGGGAGGTCCAGGATCTGAATTGTCTTGTAAACCATCTGATGGGGGAACAGGTTTGAGACTCCATAGGCCACATTCAGCACGTGGGACACCTGACAGAGAGAAACGGCAAGGGAGGAGTGAGGCAGCAGAGAAGTCTCTGAACCAATGACCTTTGTGCATTGTCCTGCTTTCACAGCAACAGACAAAGAGTCTCTGAGCCGAATTGATGACATGAAAGAAGCTGTATGTGACAGACTCTGAGAGGAGGTCATTTTGGCCGCCTTTACGCTGCATTGTTCAAGTGACCCAATTCCGATTTTTTCCTCTCATGTGGCTCAGATCGGATATGACCGGTGAATGTGTTAGCAGGACAAAAGCGCATGGATTCCGTTTTTCTCAGATCAGATACCGGCCTCTCTCATATGTGGAAATAAATCGGAAACGAATCGGATACGTGCATTAGCGTGTGCCATGTAAGCAGACAAATCAGATATTCCCCAGTAAATGGGAGTCGTATCTCAGTGACGTCAACTTAGGACACCACCAACTGAGATCACATGACTTATTAAGGTGCTTTTGTGCTGATTTTGCTGTCACCTTTCAGCCTCAGGCTTCAGACCGTAGTCGGGAACCGCTGTTATGTCCGGTCTCGTCCCGTCCCGGTCGGGACGCAAACGGTAACTAATGAAGCGGGACACCGTTGCTATGGAACAGGCTAGAAGCCGTTTATTTCTTTGGGGGGCGTGTATGATGGGGACCGTGTGTGTGTGAGTGCGCGCATGTGCTTGCGTGTGTGTGTAAGGAGAGAGGGGGGGTGTGAGCGCGGAGCGGGGGACTGTCGGAGAACCGTAAATTAAAAATAAGGTGTCTCCCCCAAAAGTTTTGGAGTCTTTCTTAGCCCACTCTGGAGGCTGAGGGTTCAGAACGGAAAGTGAACCCCGAGGAAATCTCCCGTGTGTTTCTGACGGGTTTTCCTGGTCGGAAAAGAGAAGTCATCGCGCAGGAAAGGTTCAACACTTGGATCAAACTGTTAGTTCAGCACGTCTGCAAACACTTCCTCATTCAAAACACAGAGAGAGCCGAGCAGCCCTCCCTTTTCCTCTCCCATGCATCCCTCTGGAGCGCCCAAGGCAACGCCTCCTTCCGTCGCCGTCTTGCCTCCATGACAACTGCAATCACAAAAGTCTGAAGGAGGTCCGCGGAATGCGGAAATGCTGCCACGTAGTCCTCAGAACGTCCACGTTTGATAGTTTCAGCATTGTATAGTGTAAATGCAAAAATCAGATGTGGCTCACTTTTAAAAGATTATGTAAGCGGGTCGTCAAAAAAATCGGATATAGTCAGAAAATCGGATATCAGCATCAAGACCTGCAGTGAAAATGCGGCCTTAGACAAACAGTGGGGTTGAAAACAGACTGATGGCTCAGATTCCCTTTTTGGTTTCCATCTACTGTGTGGTAAAATTCGCTAGCTGTAGCGCTTTTGGTTTCTCTGTTCGATGAGCCTGCAGATCATCTAACATCCCTTGTCTGTGGAGTTGCTCATGGTGAGAGGCAGCGGGCTGGTGTGAGCTCACTTCTGTCATCTCAGCTCAGCCGGTGGGATTTCCCCAGTGGTCGCCTTCAGGGGATAGGAATAGGTCTTTGACTGTGGTTCTGGCCTCCTTGGTGTCTCTTGGAAGAGGTACTGAAAAGTGCCCCAATGGGGGACTCCATTCTTCGCCCAGTGGGACTCAATGCCCACATGGGCAATGACAGTGGCACCTGGAGGGGCGAGACTGGAAGGAAAGGCCTCCCTGATCTGAACCTGTGTGGTGTTCTGTTGTTGGACTTCTGTGCTTCTCATAGGTTGTCTATTACAAACAGCATGTTTGAACACAAGGGTGTCCGTCAGCTGGGGCCAAATAAGATCTGGCCTGCTGGGGTTTCCATGATCACGAGAACAGTGAGAAATTGGCCTAAAACAAAGTACTAAAACAAAGTAGCAAAAGGAATCAAAAACTCATTTCCATTAATAAAATGCAAATAAATGTATATAAATTCTTCAAAGTGGATGGATTAGGCCTGCGTCTTGTTGTGGAGAGTGGACTTCTAAACCAAGACAATCTATAATTCAGATTTTAAGGCAGAAAAGGTTGTACAATCTATAGATGACTCCTGCTGAAGTGTGCTGTTCAATAGAAAAAAAGAAAGTGTAACATTTGAGTGGCCAGTCTTTCCTGTTTCTTCACATTGATGTTTTAATATGCAAGTCAAACAAAAGGAAATAGGAGTCAAAGTCAGATCAGTACAANACCATGAGAAAGGGAGGAAGGCAGCATCATTTACCCAGCAGCAAGAAGGGTCGGACAACACCAATCTGAAGGTCCAAGCTTGTATCTTCAATGAATCCACAGCCAGCTCCCTGCTGCTGCTCCAGCTCCTCCACCTGTTCCAGCGGGCCTTCTCCTCCAGCACTGCGCGTCTCCAGCAGCCTGCGGCCGGTCACTGTGGTCACATGGGTGCACTGCCTCCTCAGACGTGTTAGGGAGAAGCCCTGGATCTCCTGAGACAGTGAATGCATCACACAGCTTGCCTCAGCCCACAATCTGAGGGAAAAGCGTGTAGAAAGATTTCACTATTAATTCTGTGATTACAGTGTAAGTATCTGGATCACATTATTTGATTCCCACTTTTTTTACACCCACCCGGATCAAAGATGGCCTTGGAGGGAGGGCGTCCTCAAAACGCAGTTAGAATGGTGACATTGTGTGGGACAACGCCTTCACGCGCCGCAGAAAGAAGCCTTTCTTGTTTTTGATCTAGACAGCGGAGGCGGAAGCTGCGAGAGCGTGAGGCGTTCAAGTACTCCTGGTAAAATGGAAACTGTTCTTGTTTTTTTCGTCGTCATCGTGAATTTTATGGCAGTTGGCAAACAACAGAATGGTGCATTACCGCCGCCACCTGGTCTGGAGTGTGGACAACGAGAACTTTAGTCTAGCATGTCCCTACTACAGATTAGGCCTATATCTCTCACTAAACCCGATATTTTTTCCAATCCTGCACCTAAATTCTGCCCATCAAGTATAAATAAAGTAAAGTAAAACATCACTGGCAGCTTTTTATTATACTTTGTAAATCCCCTTGAGTCTTTGTAAATGGCCCTTTGTATGTTATACATATCACACTGTAATATCACGTCTTTAGTTTCATTGGCACCAATAAAGTCCCATTTCCCACTTGCATGTTTACCTATCATGAAGAGCTGATCGTTGGGGGATGTATGGCCAAATCTGGGTTGCTCCCTTTATCGAACATAGTCTTCACTGTCTTCTGCATCCCATAAAAGCACATTCCTCTCTTTCATTCCTCCCATCGTTTTTGCCATAGTTGATTCACAGTTATAAGACTTTTAAACTCTGCTTCACTCAGTGTTACACTCACATCAACATTTTCCTCATGTGAAGCTAGTTGTGTGAAGCGTAGCGTCATCAATCCAGTTCAGGGCCAGCATCATTTCTGCAGTGTATATTGACATCCTTTTTTGAACAGTGACTTCAAACTCCAGGACAACAAAAGCTGCCCCTGTCTCTGCCTTCAACTCTTGGGATACATCAGTCTACATCTTCACATATTCATAATATTCTGATAAAACTTCCCCTATTCTGTAAAATAGAAAAATCGACCAGACTGCGATGAAATAACCATGGTGGAATTACTGCCCTTGGTGCAGTCGGACTAAGGTTAATGTGGTCTTCTTCAGTTCTTTCACTTTTTGTTGTATTGCCAACCCTACTATTGTCAAGCTCCTTTGCTGTTTTTCACACATCACTCAAGACAGCTATAGGTTTTAGTCATGCCCTTTCAAAGTCATAGTTCTTTTTCTTGTATAGTTTTAGAACGGATAGCACACATCGTTCAGGCACATTTCTGACACCTATGGTATGGAGTGTGGGTCAGAATGAATTTATTATTCAACGGGGCGGCAGTGACTCAGGCGGTTGAGCAGCTTGTCCAATGATCGAAGGGTTGGCGGTTCGATCCCCGCTCCCACCAGCCAACTGTCGTTGTGTCCTTGCATAAGACACTTCACCCTCCTTGCCTCCAGTGTGGCTCCACTGGTGTGTAAATGTGCATGAATGTCCCGGTGATGGTCAGAGGGCCCGTAGGCGTGAAATGGCAGCCACGCCTCTGTCAGTCTGCCCCAGGGCAGCTGTGGCTACAACAGTAGCTACCATCACCAAGTATGAATGAGGAGTGAATGAATAATGGACACAATGTAAGCGCTTTGAGTGACTTGAAAAGTGCAGATAAACCTAATCCATAATTATTAACCTATTCATTTAATTCTTTACACTTTCAACATCATTTTCCCACATACAAATGCACTTTTTTTAAACTTGGGTTTATTGAAATTATGGGAATAAGTGAAACTTAAAACAGCACACATCATAAAGCCAGAAACAACTTTCTACCAATAAACTTACAACAAATGTTTAAGGACAAAGATGGGAGTTACAATTTAAGAAATCAGCTAAACCTCAAAAAGCAGTGCATTCATACTACAAAAAAGAAAACATGTTCATCATTTGGGGTGTGGATTTATGGAACAGATTGGATGAAGGTTTAAAACATACCAAAAGTTTACATGCATTCAAGAAAACCTACAGGATGGAACAGAACAAGAAATGATCAATGAAAACAAAAATGCCACTTCTGCATTCACATTACATAGGAATGTAGTGCGAATGCAGAACATGTACAAAACTGTTAATAGAAATACGCAGATCATCAGGTGTTGTAAAAAAGAGGTGGGATCATACAAGATTTCTCTTCAGCCCACTCTTTTTCAAGCACACGGTCTTGTTATATCTATGTTAAACTCTTGTGTTTATTTTCATTTGTGTTTGAAATAAAGAAAACTGAATTGAATAGATTGAAATGTAATTATCTACCAATGGGTTTACCAATGGATGGATGTCTGAATGTCACTTTGAAATGGAAACCCAATTCTTTATTTTGTTGTACTTTAATAAGAAGGAACATAGGTAAATGAGGTTCTTATATACTATTGTCACGTTTTGGTGATTTTTTTATGCAATGGGTCACTTGCAGGTGTATCCAAACTAAATTCTAAAAAAATAAAAAGGAAAAAAGATAAAAAGTTAGGATGGCAACTAATTACTAAGGTAACCCAAAAAATCATTTTGTGTGTCCCCCTTCCCCATAGTTTTTCTATTTGGGGATTGTTGAGGGCCATTTTGTAGATCTGAAATATTCCAAGGGCTGAACGGTGCCTCACACCAATAAGGCCCCTGGTTCGAGTCCCGGCTGGGGGACCTGAACCAACGTCAATGGGGGGCCTTTCTGTGTGGGTGTTCTCCCCGTGCATGTGTGGGTTTTCTCCAGGGACCCCGGCTTCCTCCCACTGTCCAAAAACATGGGTTATTGGTCACTCTAAAATTGTCCACATGTGAGCGTGCATGAGGGCATGGGGCGGGATTGTGGCCCTGCGGCAGACTGGCGACCCATCCAGGGTATCCCTGACTTCACCCACAAGTGGCCGGGATAGGATCCAGCAGCCCGTGACCCTGAAAGGGATAAAACAGATTAGAAGATTATTCCAGAAATCAAAAAAAGATAGTCTGCAACCCACTTTCAACATTTTGTCCATATCTGCACTGTTGAAAATAAGCTTCTTCTTGTTTGGATCACATATAAAAGATGTTGGAATTTTTTTCAATTTTTTTTTTATTTGTTTCTCTTTAATCAACTTTTTCTGTGGCAAACGTTCTTCCTTCATTACGACAGGAAAGCAATAATGTAATATTTTATCTGAAAGTTAGGTGCCATCAATGCTGCGGAATTGAAGTAAGATGTCCGAGCGTACTTGAACGCCTCTCAGTCCTGTTGTGGAAAACCAGGACAGCTCCTCCCAGTCCCTGACTGAGAGAGAAGGGGGAGACGGCGGGTGGAGGACAGGAAGCTGTTGTCCACAAACATCTGAGTATGGAACTCATCTAATTACTGCATAAATCACTGCCTTTACTCTTCTTCCAGATTTTGAACAACAGCTTTTTTGCGATTGATTCCAGATCTTTTTTGGGATCGGACTGGAAATCTAAACGAACAGCGAGAAGATGTCTCGGGCGGGGATCCAGCCCAGCCAGCAGAAACTGGCCGAAAAGCTCACCATCCTCAACGACAGAGGGATTGGAATGTTGACACGGGTGTACAATATCAAAAAGGTTGGCGCACACACGCACACGGTGGTCACCTTTCATCCGGGAAAGCTGCTCGCGAAACAGGACAGAATTCTTCCAGAATCCCTTCGGTGATCGCCCGTCAGGATGCGGGCTAACGAACACTTTCTCCGGGCAGTGACTGAAGCCCCAATTTAATTTGTATTTCCCCCGGCTTATTTATGTAAAAATGTTCCTGAAAGGACAAATATGTGAAAGAAATGTCCGCATTCTAGGCATATTTCTTCGCAGCATCCCAGACTACGGCTCTCCTTAGCAGAGCTAGCTAGCAACGATGGCGTTAGCTTGCGGTAACTCGTTCACCGGTTCTTACGTGAAAATGGTGGCGTGAGAACAAACAAACACGGGCGCCTGTTGCAAACAAGTGGGTAACATTAATCCCTACCAAAGAAACAAAACGGAGGATTTAGTCGAGCCCTGCAGTCCGCAGCGGAGCCAACTGCTACACAGCCTCTCCGGTAATGGCGGCGGCGCTGATGCCGGAGCTCCGCTCCAGCGGGGCGTCGTCTCTGAACGAAGCCGAACGACGAGCGCTGAAAGTCGAATGGCGTTCGGTCCCTCACACCGGAGGGGAAACGGAACCCGCAGCGATGTGAACAAATGGGACGATATTTTACGTTGTTTGTTTGATAGAACAAAATAGAAACATAAGCTCTATTGGAAATGTTTTTAGGGGTAAATTCTAGCTGCTGTTGTTATAATCATCAAACACGGCGAGTGAAATACTTCTATCGGAAAATGTTATGGAGTTTTCCCTCTGATCCATGTGAGGGAGGGGATTTGTTCACTTCCAAAACTATTAAAACTGTCAGATGACCTTTGACCCCAAAGCTTTTTCATGTTTTTAAAGTTAGGGCTATCTTGAGTATTTGAGCTGAAATGATTATTTCTTTTCAAACTGGTGTTGGTGGTGATATTTCCATCCAGAAACTTCTGATTTTGAAGGTTTTCTGATGAGGGTTTTCTTTTTCTTTTACTGCAGTCTTATCCTAGAGGAAAGCATATGTTTGTAGTGTTTGATACATCTTCCCTTTAAAGGAACAAACTGCTGTTTTTTGTCTGAGACGTAAAGGACTTGCTCTGATGTGATCTGCGTTCACATCAGACGGGATCCACTTCTAATCTGTGTCTGCCTCCCTTCTTTGACTCTCATCAAATCGCTGCTGCATGCTAAAAGTCACGTAAATGCAAAAGGATGTACCTATTTACTAGTGGTGTAGCAATTTGTTCTAACAAACTATTCGATTCATATCATAATTTGTGGTTGCTGATCCAATCCATTATTGATATTGGATCATCTTGATCGATCCAATTCTCTGACCTAAAATGGATCCAGGAGATCTATAACTAAAACTTCCAGCAGTGAGACTCAGACAGAAATTCCTGCTACTGAACAGTGAGGTTTTCCAGATTCTTCCAGATCATCTGGTTTGTTTGGACATGTAACCAAACAAACCAGTAAACTAGAATGAATGTCAAATCCATTCACATGTTAGTTTCCTAAAGTTCACCACTGTTGTTTTTCCACATCCAAAGAATCCAAAGGGAACATTCTTAGAACATTCTAGACCAGGGGTGGCCAACCCTGGTCCTCAAGAGCCTCCCACCCCTGTTCTAGACACTGGATGGTCACATGACTTTATTCAAAGTCTGTCCACACATTGGACTGGAATGATCAGTTTAGCAGGGGGACACGTCTGGCCCTGCAGGGTTTGAGTCCCTGGTGGTGTAGTGTGTTACTGATGGTACCTTTGTTACTTTGGTCCCAGCTCTCTGCAGGTCATTCACTAGGTCCCCCATGTGTGGTTTTGGGATTTTTGCTCACCATTCTTGGGATCATTGTGACCCCATGGGGTGAGATCTTGGGGGGAGCCCCAGATGGAGGGAGATAATCAGTGGTCTTCCATTTCCTAATAATTGCTCCCACAGGTGATTTCTTCACTCCAAGCTGCTTATCTGTTGCAGATTCAGTCTTCTAGTCTGCTGCAGATCAATAATTTGGTTTCTGGTGTCCTTAGACAGCTCTCTGGTCATAGTGGAGTTTAGAGTGTGACTGTTTGAGGTTGTGGACAGGAGTCTTTCTATAGATAACGGCTATGTCATATTTCCTTCATTACTCACTACATAATGCACTATATAGTGCGTTCACCATTTTGTTGTGCTGTCCGAATGTACAATTCCAAAATCCAGTGCTCTAGAAATTTCCCAGAAGTCTCTGCGAAAACCATTGTGCATTGATGCTCACTAGATTGGCGAATATAGACCACAATGCATTGCGTTTGAACAATTTTAGTCAAAAAATTCAGTTTAAATATATATTTAAATAAAAAATCAACATTTTCATCCTCAGATCTCAATGGATTCATAAATGATCGTCGCAAAGCGCTGATATCTGTGAGATTTTCCCTTCAGCAAATCGATGATGTCGTATTAGATGTTAAGAAAAAAAAAGTATTGAGCATTGTGTCCTAATTGCTTTTAAAGTCCATTTGATAGTCCAGCACTGTCCAGCACTTTGTTTTTTTTAGAGGGGCTCTGCTTTCACGGCGCTCTTTCTCAGTGCGATCATGTCTTCTAGTGTCTTGAGTACCCAAGTGAGAAAGCTGTTACCTGGCACAGCATCTATAATGGAAATATTTCTCTTTTTTTTATGAAAATAGAATAGAACTTAATGATCCCTCTCCAGTGAAATGTATGTGATACCATAGCTCAGTAAAAAGACGGACAATAAATAACACTAGAAAAATAAAGAAAGTAATCAAATAGAGGTCTATGGAGTGTTGTAGGGTTTAATAGCTGACAAGAGGAAAGAGTGGCAAAAATGCCTCTTCCTGCAGCATGGCTGATCCAGTCTCTGGCTATAGGAGGTGCTTAGTGGACCCACGGTCTCATGCAGAGGATGATGAAGATTTACTTGATG
The DNA here is from genome assembly GCA_037389245.1 of Oryzias sinensis. Classification (NCBI taxonomy): domain Eukaryota; kingdom Metazoa; phylum Chordata; class Actinopteri; order Beloniformes; family Adrianichthyidae; genus Oryzias; species Oryzias sinensis. Next base: position 28,409,829 of record CM074500.1, read on the forward strand.
GAATTCAGTTTTTGTTGCATCCTCTTCTCACCCACCACAGAAACAGACTCCAGGGGACACCCCAGAACAGACCCCGATCTCAACATCAGTTTATCCATCCTCGTCCTGTGCATTTGTCTGCACTGCAGCGCTTCATTTCTGTTTTCACGCATGCTGCTGTAAACATGGATTTCACTGCTCATTGCCAGAGTGCCTAAAATGATTGGCTAGAATTAAGCAGCAAAATGGAATGGAATACAAGTGATTGTCAAGTCATTGACAGTCCCACTCTAATCATCTTTTGATCTACTATAAAAGTGTTCTCAGTGATGCCAGTTTTAGGCAAAACATTTTCAAAAGCTGCCTTTTCCAGGAAATACAGTACAGACCAAAGGTTTGGACACACCTTCTCAATCAAAGAGTTTTCTTTATTTTCATGACTATGAAAATTGTAGAAACTAACTGTGGTTTCGGCTTACGGGCCGAACAGCAGTTCGGAGTACCAGGCCTTCTTGGTGTCTCTCGAAGGGGTACTGGAAAGTGCCCCAACGGGGGACTCCATTGTCTTCCTGGGGGACTTCAGTGCCCACGTGGGCAATGACAGTGGCACCTGGAGGGGTGTGATTGGTAAGAACGCCCCCCCTTATCTGAACCCGAGTGGTGTTTTGTTATTGGACTTCTGTGCTCGTCATAGTTTGTCCATAACGAACACCATGTTCGAGCACAAGGGTGTCCATCAATACACCTGGCATCAGGACACCCTAGGCAGGAGGTCAATGATCGACTTTGTAGTTGTTTCAGGCGACCTTCGGCCCTGTGTCTTGGACACTCGGGTGAAGAGAGGGGCGGAGCTGTCCACCGATCACTACCTGGTGGTGAGTTGGATTCGCTGGCGGGGAAGGAGGCCGGAAAGACTTGGAAGACCCAAACGTACTGTGAGGGTCTGCTGGGAACGTCTGGCTGAGCCCTCTGTCAGGGAAGTCTTTAACTCCCACATCCGGGAGAACTTCAAACAGGTACCGAGGGAAGTTGGGGACATTGAGTCCGAGTGGACCATGTTTTCCACCTCCATTGTCTCTGCTGCTGCTCGGAGCTGTGGTTGCAAGGTCTCTGGTGCCTGTCGCGGCGGTAACCCCCGAACCCGGTGGTGGACACCGGAAGTAAGGGATGCCGTCAAGCTGAAGAAGGAGTCCTACCAGGCTTGGTTGGCCTGCGGGACTCCAGAGGCAGCTGACAGATACCGGCAGTGTAAGCGAGCTGCGGCCCGGACTGTTGCGGAGGCGAAAACTCAGTCCTGGGAGGAGTTCGGTGAGGCCATGGAGAAGGACTATTGGTTGGCCTCGAAGAGATTCTGGCAAACCATCCGGCGACTCAGGAGGGGAAAGCAGTTCTGCACAGGCACCGTTTTCAGTGCAGGTGGGGAGCTGTTAACTTCGACTGGGGACATTGTCGGGCGGTGGAAGGAGTACTTCGAGGATCTCCTCAATCCCACTGACACGCCTTCTTTTGAAGAAGCGGAGAGTGAGGACTTTGGGGTGGGGCTGTCTATTACCCGGGCTGAAGTCACTGAGGTAGTCAACGAGCTCCTCGGTGTCAGGGCCCCGGGGGTAGATGAAGTCCGCCCTGAGCACCTCAAGTCTCTGGATGCTGTGGGAGTGTCTTGGCTGACACGTCTCTGCAGCGTCGCGTGGCGGTCGGGAACCGTAACACTGGACTGGCAGACAGGGGTGGTGGTTCCCCTCTTTAAGAAGGGGGACCGGAGGGTGTGTTCCAACTACAGGGGAATTACACTCCTCAGCCTCCCTGGGAAAGTCTATGCCAGGGTACTGGAGAGGAGAGTCCGTCCGATAGTCGAACCTCGGATTCAGGAACAACAGTGCGGTTTCCGTCCCGGTCCTGGATTAGTGGACCAGCTCTACACCCTATCTAGGGTGCTGGAGGGATTGTGGGAGTTTGCTCATCCAGTCCATATGTGTTTTGTGGATTTGGAGAAGGCGTTCGACCGCGTCCCCCGTGGCGTCCTGTGGGGGGTGCTCTGGGAGTATGGGGTCCGGGGAGCCTTACTGAGGGCTGTCCGGTCTCTGTATGACCGGAGTAGGAGCTTGGTTCATCGAACCGGGACCTCCAGCGTGCATTGGGGCGGTTTGCGGCCGAGTGTGAAGCGGCTGGGATGAGGGTCAGCACCGCTAAATCTGAGGCCATGGTCCTCGACCGGAGAAAGGTAGTTTGCCATCTCTCGGTGGGTGGAGTGTCCTTGCCCCAGGTGGAGGAGTTTAAATACCTTGGGGTCTTGTTCACGAGTGAGGGAAGATCGGAGCGTGAGATAGGCAGGCGGATCGGAGCGGCGTCCGTAGTTATGCGGTCACTCTATCGGTCCGTCGTGGTGAAGAGAGAGCTGAGCCGAAAAGCAAAGGTCTCAATTTACCGGTCGATCTACGTTCCAGTACTCACCTATGGTCATGAGCTATGGGTCATGACCGAAAGAACGAGGTGCCGAATACAAGCGGCTGAAATGAGCTTCCTCCGTAGGGTGGCTGGGCGCTCCCTTAGAGATAGGGTGAGAAGCTCGGTCACCCGCGGGGAGCTCGGAGTAGAACCGCTTCTCCTCCACATCGAAAGGAGCCAGCTGAGGTGGCTCGGGCATCTAGTCCGGATGCCCCCTGGACGCCTCCCTGGAGAGGTGTTCCGGGCATGTCCCACTGGGCGGAGGCCCCGGGGAAGACCCAGGACACGCTGGAGAGACTACGTCTCTCGGCTGGCCTGGGAACGCCTCGGGGTCCCCCCAGAGGAGCTGGAGGAAGTGGCTGGGGTGAGGGAAGTCTGGGCATCTTTGCTCAGTCTGCTGCCCCCGCGACCCGGTCCCGGATAAACGGAGGACGATGGATGGATGGATGGAAAAGTGTAGATTCACACTTGTATATCATATACATCACAAAAAAGTATAAAACAACTGAAAATCTGTCATATTGCAGGTTCTGCATAGTAGCCACCTTTTGCTTTGATGACTGCTTTGCACACTCTTGGCATTCTCTGGATGAGTTTCTAGAGGTAGTCACTTGAAATGGTCTTCCTATAGCCTTGAAGGAGTTCCCAGAATGCTTAGCACTTGTTGGCCCTTTTGCCTTCTCTCTGCGGTCCAGCTCACCCCAAACCATCTCCATTGGGTTCAGGTCCGGTGACTGTGGAGGCCAGGTCATCAAGTGCAGCCCCCCATCACTCCTTCTTGGTCAAATAGCCCTTCCACAGCCTGGAGGTGTGTTTGGGGTCATTGTCCTGCTGAAAAATAACTGATGGTCCAACTAAACGCAAACCGGATGGAATAGCATGCTGCTGCAAGATGCTGTGGTAGCCATGCTGGTTCAGTATGCCTTCAATTTGGAATAAATCCCCAACAGTGTCACCAGCAAAGCACCCCCACACCATCACACCTCCTCCTCCATGCTTCACGGTGGGAACCAGGCATGACACCTCAACGTGCTGAACAATAAAACAACTGCTTCTACTACACATACAGATGCAATTAGGTAAGCAACACCTTGTAAAGGTCTAGCATAAGAAAAATAAACAAGAAGACTTTTCTTATCTTTTATTATTTTTTATCACATATGTCAGATTCATCTCGGTTACAATCAGAAATTCATTCAAATAGACGATTTCATAGTCCTTTGAAAATTATTGGCTTGGTGTTCTGTTGATGCTGTTTGTGCTTTTGCAGCAGTGATGTGTGTAGATGTGCAATATGATGCCTCGTAGGTAGCGTTCTGCTGACAGTAGGATAGCAGTTACTGAATCTGATGGTCGCTGGAGTCTGTCAAGATCTTTAATGTTTACTGGGTTGAAGGCCTCTGTGACTCTTTGAGATGGAGTACTTTCCAGAAGATGTCCTCTACATGTCTCACAAGATACTTGATTCATAAAATGCTATAAAAAATAAGCATGGAAAAGCTTTTGTTTAATATTTGGTCCAATGAAGGCTCACTTGACTGAAGAACATTCCAGTTAAAAGGTTTATGAAAATATTGAATCTTTTGCAGTTTTATAAGTAATTTTAATGCGATATTGAATCTTTAATACATTTGAGGGTGCAGGGTATTGTTATAAAATGCATTTAATTTGGTATCATAAACAGCATATCAAAGGATTAAATCGTTCAAAATGAACCAGAATCGACTGAATCGTATCGGCAGTCGTTGAAATGAAACAGTTTTAATTTTAATTTCCTTTATATTGATATTCATATAACAGTTTTTCTGATGTGTTAGAATAAAGCACTGTGGTCCTGATGTTTTGGATCTTTTTTCTTAAATGAGATTTAAGAAATACCCCTTGTTGGAGTAAAAGTAAGGTTGGAAGTCTGTTACATAAAAAAATCTTCATAAAGCCACTTTTTAGTACTATTTTGATCTTTTAATATACCACAATGTCACAAATTGAAAGGAAATTACCTCAAAGCCAGTGCTTTTCGAGCAATTAGTGAGTGAGATTCAAAGATTAAATTAACTCGATTACAGGTTATAAATAATCTTAAAAAATGTAATAATAATAATAAAACATTTTATTTAAAAGCGCCTTTCAAAACACCCAAGGTCACCGTACAAAGTTAGAGGTAAAACACAATAAAATCACAACATGTTAAAAACAATAGATAAATTGGATTCATCAGCTGACATCACTACTTTGACTTTTATCATGACTTTCCTGTTAGCATTAAACATATTTTATTGACTAACATGCTTATGTTTTTTCTGTGTCAAATAATTTTTGGCTAGTAAAAATATCATTGGCTGGATTAATAATATTATTGCTTGTCCATTAAGTCAAGTATTTCATTTTGGCCCTTGTGGCTGTGATGAGGATGTGGATTCAAGCTTGACTTGTACTAGAAGCTGGTGGCTTTTAATTTGCAGCATTAGAGGAGAAGGGCTGCTGATGGAGAGCCGATGTTTCATAGGGCATGTGTCAACTAACTACCCACTCAGAGTCAAATTCAAGTTGTTTGCCACCGTCCTGTCAGAAGACACCGTTGCTCCTCTCTTTTCCTCGAAGTGGCCAGAGATTTTTTCATGCATCTCCAGACTCCCCAGACATTGCTCTCCTAAAGCCGTTCCTCCATCTTCATCTGCCATCCATCTTCATTTAAGATCTTATTGCCCCTTTTTGCCTGTTCTCAGTTCCTGGATCTAAAGACTCATCTTGTCATTTAGCGGTGCCTTCAGTTCTGTGGTAACCCACGGCTTGTGGTTGGAGAAGCACCGTACCCTCTTGATTAGAGCAGTGTTCCTCGCATGAAAGTCGATATAATCTGTGATGCAGTGGGTGATGGCATCAATGTTCTCTACAGAGTCTAAGTTCCTCCCAACTTTGTCTCCTCTGAAAAACGGTCGTGAAACCGCTGCATTCCTTAGACCACAGCCTGACCACCTTCATGTTGGGTTGTATTGTCTTCATCAAGGGAGTGCATGTGGGGTGATTAATGACCAAGTTGTGGTCTGTGCCTGGGGGGGTAAAGGTGATGAGCTGTAGGCCTCTTTTGGGGTTGGCAAACAGGAAGTGCAGCGTTTTTTTTGTCCCTGTTCTGGCAGTCAGCATAGTGGGTGAAGTCAGGGAGAGGATTGGCGTGTCATTGGGAGTCTCTGGATGGCTTACTAGAGGGCTGTGGATGTAGCTGCTATTTTGTAGCTGGGACATGTTGGGCTGGATCTAAACAGTCAACACAAAAACAAAAACCTTCACACCAGACTGTATAAGAGAACTGGTCTGAGCGATCGCTCCTCGCCTTGTACTTGCTGGCTCCAAGAAGCCACATCCCATAGACTTTTATGGAGGCATAAACAGCTGTATCATAAATTATTAAATCAGACGCCTCTGTAAAAGCATGTGGTGCCCGCTGACCTCCTGAGCCACTCTCAGTGGAAGAAATTAGCCGGACTTCCAGACAAGCTTCCTCCTGATTGGCGATGGCGTTTTATATAAGTGTTGGCTCTGAACCCGATTTGGACCAATCACTGGCTCTTACATAGGAACATCTGTATTACGGAAAAATGGCAACTGAATTGGCTTCATTTGACTAAAGTCAGAGGTAAGGCATTTTCTATGTCACACCCGGCTCAGTCCAGTTCACTTATACAGTCAATGGACTAAACGATAACTGTGGTACAGTGATGTGTCAGATTCACCCCGTCATCTGTCATTAATGTATCACAAGTACCCCATCCTCCTCCTCTTCACATTCTAGTCCGCCTCGTTGTTTGAAACCATCAAGTCTGGCATCTTGAGCTATGATCTCTTTTGTGATGGGATAGTAAGAGATTAAGTATACAATGGAACAAAAAACTTCTGAAAGCTCAGTGTGTTGGTGTTGGTAGATCCCTCACGTGCAAGCTGTGTCAGCAGGATTGCATTGGTTATTTGGAGCCCCCCCCCTGTGCCACATTATCCATGTGCACCCTCGTGTGTGTGCAATCAGGCAGTAGCACATCTTTTCTGTCATTTGTACATCTGTCCTGCAGCATTAGGAATCAGCTGCCATTTTCCTGTTTTCCAAGGCTTCCACAGACAGAACCACCACAGCTTTCTAAAGATGGACACCAGAACTACAGCTGAAAAAAATCCTTTTTCTCCTTCTATGTAGTTTCTGTCTTTATGGTGGTGGGGGGTTGAGTATACACTGAAAACACTCATCATAGAGTATCTGGAAAAAATATGAAATCTTAGCTCACTAAAGTTCAGTTACACTGGAAATGTTTTCCCTCATGCCTCCCGTCCACAGTCCTCTTAACTAAATCTATATAGTGATAAGTTTTAAAAACCCACTGCATTGAAAATGGTGTTTTTGGGCTTTTTAACATTCTTGATGCATTTCTCTGATAATGGAGGACATACGGTATATAAAGAAAAAGAAGTTTAAATTGCATTTCTGAGTGTTTCTTAGTTCAAATTGTTGTGAATAGAGAGCAGATGACAAATGCAGTTTGAAAATATTGTAGTTGTTAAATGCAAACTACAATCAGCAGACCCGAGCCACTAGACTCCCCAGCTGACAGACAGGGATTCACAGCTTCCAGCTTATGCAGAAGCTCCCTCATGCTCCATAAGAGCTTCAAACTTCAGCACCACGGATTTGAAAGGACTGCTATGACACTCAGGATTGTCTTTACTCAAAACAGTTTAACAATGCACAAACAACACAAAGAGAAAGTAAAGAAAAAAACTGCAACTTCATTAATCAAACTGAACCATAACAAACTAGTGAAGAACAACAGAGAAAATTCACTCTAGGCCTGCATTGGGCATTCTTATTAACCGTTTACACTTATTTCTGCATACCTGGTTCTACATACACTGTAGGCCTATACATTTTTTTGAAAGTTTTACATGAAACTGGTTTGTGTTGCTTCTGCAGGATCTGTTTGATGGGAACTTTAAAGATCTTTTTGAGTATAAACACTTTGAAAACACAGGAATTTTATAGTTGTTCATTTTATTGTAGACACCTTTGATTCATGATCTGTAGGGGGTGGTAGTGGCGCAGCGGTAGAGGCGGTCGACCGCGATCGTAGGTTACAGTTTGATTCCCGCCTTCGACGCCCATGAAGTGTCATTGGGCAAGACATTGAACCCCGCCTTGCCTCTGGTGGTAGGCGGGCGCCTGTGTTTGGCAGCAGACGCCGCAGTGGTCAGATGGTCTGTGACTGTGCGCTTTGTCCTTGTAGGTGTAAAAGCGCTATACAAATTATCGCCATTTACCATTTAAATGAGGAATTAAGTCGTTAATATAATCATCTTCACTCCATCAACCCTGTGTACCATCCTCTCTAACACCATCTGTGTATAGCCAGTCCTGCATCCACAAACATCCTCCTTGGTCTTCCTCTAGACGTCTTGCCTGGCAGCTCTAGACTCAGCATCCTTCTACCAGTAAGATTCACTGCCTCTCTCATGGACATGTCTGAACCATCTCAGTCTGCCTCTCTGACTTTATCTTCTAAACCTCAGCATGTGCTGTTCCTCCTGATGTACTTATTCCTATCCATCCTGGTCCCTCCAAAGAAATTCATCTCTGCTACCTCCAGCTCTGCTTTCTGTCTGTACTCTGTCTCTAGGTCCAACAACATGGCTGCTCTCACCACAGCTTTCTACACCTTTCCTTTCATTTGAAATGAAACTCCTCTATCACACCTGACACTTTTATCCACCCATTCCAATCTGCCTGCACTCTTCTTCCTTGTTTCCACACTCTCCACTACCCTGGAGTGTTGTCCCAAGAGCCCTCCAAATCCTCACATGGCCTGTCTTTCCATGCTTAACCTCACTCTTGTTGGGAATATGTCCAGTTTCTCATATCACTTCTTATGCTACCTTTAGGCTGTTCAGGAACATCAAAGGTATCAAGCAATCCCTTTCAAACGACCAGCAGTGTAACCGAGAACATGGTGCAGACAAAAGTCTGTAGCTCCCTGCGTATTTTTGATCTTGACACATTCTTTCTAATTAAGCTTCTGTACATTACCACAGTGAATTTTAAATAAAACAACTACAGATGTCATTGAAGTGCAGACTTTCAGCTTTTATTCCATGGGTTGAACAAAAAGATTGTATAAAAATGTGAAAAACTAAATGTTTTAAACACAATCCCTTCATTTCATGGACTCCTAAGTAATTGAACAATTACGACTTCCATGCTGTGCATGGGCAGGTGTAGGCAATTCCCTTGTTATGTCATCATGAGTGAAGCAGATAAAAACCTGGGGTGATTAGAGGACTTCATTCATTTGGAAGATTTTGCTGTGAACAGACAACATGCGGTCAAAGGAGCTCTCCATGCAGCTGAAAGGAGCCATCATTAAGCTGAGAAAACAGAAAAAACATGCAAGAAACTGCTACAGTGTGGTGGCAGCATCAGCAGTGTGGTACATCCTGAGAAAGAAAGCACTGGTGAACTCAACCCAGCACAAAAAGACCTGGACGTCCACGGAGGAAGAGACAGCAGTGGTGGATGATGTAGAATCATTTCCACGGTGAAGAAAGGAACCGTTCACAACAGCCAACCAAGTGAACAACACTCTCCAGGGAGGTAGGCGGATCAGTCTCCCGAGTCATACCATCTAAAGACTGCATGAAAGTAGATCCAGAGAACACTGCAGATGCAAGCCACTCATAAGCCTCCAAGAACAGGAAGGCTATAGACTGGACTTTGCTAAAAGTATCTAGGAAGTTCTGGAAAAAACATTCTGGACAGATGAAACCAAAATCAACCTCTACCAGAATGATGGCAAGAGAAAAGTCTGGAGCAAGGCGTGGAGAAGCTCCTGATCAAAGCACACTACATCATCAGTAAAAAACCGGTGGAGAGCAGTGTGATGGTCTGAGCCTGCATGGCTGCTAGTGGCACTGGGACACTAGTGTTTATTGATGGCTGTGACACAGGACAAGCAGCCCAATGAATTCTGGGGTGTTCAGAGACAGACTGTCTGCACAGATCAGGTGAATGCTGCCAAGCTGATTGGGCGGCGTTTCATACAGATGGACAACGATCCAAAACATACAGCCCAAGCAACTCAGGAGTTGATTAAAGCAAAGAGTGGAATATTCTGGGTGAATATTCTGATCGATCCTGATCCTCTGAACCCTTGAGCAGCATTTATGGTGAAGACTAAACTTCAGACAGAAAGGCCCACAAACAAACAGCAACTGTTTGCGCTGCAGTAAGGCCTGGCAGAGCATTCAGAAGGAGAAAACCAGCATCTGCTGATGTCCAGGGATTCAAGACTTCAGGCTGTCATTACCAACCAAGGCTGTTCAACCAAGATTAGGAATGACCGTTTGGTTTTCGCTTATTTCATTTGTCCAATTGCTTAGGAGTCCATGAAATGAAGGAATTCATTGAAAATCTTCCAAATGCAGCAGTCCTCTAGTAACTCAGGCCTTTTATCTGCTTCACTCATAATGACACAACAGGAATTGCCCACACCTGCCCATGCAATGGCATGAGATCAGTGTCAATTACTTAGGAGTCCATGAAATGAAGAGTTGTGTTTAAAAAATACTTTAGTTTTTCACATTTATACAATCTTTTGTTCAACCATGGAATAAAAGCTGAGTCTGCACTTCAATGGAATCTGAGTTGTTTAATCAAGAAATTCCTGTGGTAATGTACAGCTAAATCAAGAAAGAATGTGTCTCTGTCCAAAAGATTGATGGTACTGAATGTATTTGCAGTCTTCTGCTATACGTCTATGAAATGATTTGATGTAATAAACAGCAATCCTCAGAAGCTCCTGCAATCTTTTGCCCCCTTTAGCTATGTTTTGCCGAATCTGCAGTCTTTTTCTGCCATTTTCAGTTGTTTGTCGTCTGCAGTCTTTTGCTGCAATTTTCCGTTGTTTGTTGTTGTCTTCTGTCCAATCTTCTGCTGTCTATGAGCTTTTCTTCCGGCATGAACATTCATCCGTATTTTTAATTTAGAGTATTTATTTTATCCAAAGAGAAACTTGCTCCTTATATCTGTTAATTTAAATCATGTAAGCATTTTATACTACAGGAAGGTCTAAATCTGTCCATTCAGGGTTGCGTGTTATTTGGGTTTCAGAAAGAAACATTTAAGTTTCATCTCCCCAGACAGATCGGATACACATTTACATCAGAAGGTTTTCTAAATGTCATTTAGACATGAACTCACCAAGAGGCTGCAGCCTGATGGATTTGACCGTCACACTTTAACATCAGGCTGCAGCTGCAGCGTTGACGCTCTGAATTACTAACTCTCAGCAGTTTGTCCTTGATGCAATTTCAACACGTATGAGTTAGTTTTCAACATTTTGGAGTTACTTCCCAGCTCGCAGCTAATAGAAACATATTTTATGTACTCAAAATTATTCTAAGTAATATCACTACTTATAATTTTGTTTGGATTATTTCATATTTTATTCCTGCTTTAAATATAAGTCTATTTATTTTGATTATTTTATATTTTTTGTTTATGTAATGACTTTGTTCATAAATTGATGGGATTTTGTTGCTTAGTAAAAATCCTTGATGCGTGTATACTTACGTGTTTCCATAGCCACAAATATTGTTTCTTTTGCCTGAAGAAAAACACATGGATGAGGGAAAAAACAATCCCATCATGCTTTGTGGGTCACCAAAGATACGTTAAGTGTGCATCTAATTTGAATATGATGAATCCAAAAATATGACAAATGTTCCCCTGTGATGGGTGTTGTGCTGATGTGCAATATTTTGCTCTGTAGCCATAATTTCCTCAAATCTGGTGATCTAAAGATGCAGATTGTAAAAGCGTTTGTGTTCATGTTCTGTTTTGTCGCTTAGGCTCCAGCGGTATGTAATTATCTGTAAATGTATATTTCTGTTTGCCTGCTAAACTATGAACCGTCTTTTAAACATGACAGTGTCTGACGTGTTAAATGAAACCTGCAGCTTCAGCAAACACAGCACAAGCTGTACACTTTTAAGTGGGTGTGCACATGGAGCGTGCACGTACGTGTGTGCGCGGTGTGGAGGCCAGAGTGTGTACTGATGTGTGGATGCTGATCCAGGAGTTTGTCTGGGTGGCTTTGGTTTTGATTTCTTTTCTTCTTCTCTCCGTCCCAATGCTCCCCCCCCCGTGCAGCAAGGACAAGTTTGGAAGGTTTGCAAACTTTCTCACCTTCCACTGATGACCCCCCACCCCCACCCCACCCCCCTCCCTGGTCTGTGGTGCCTTCCTCTTCATGTTTGAGTCATGTGTGAGTGCGGCTGAGCTCCATTCACTGTCAGTTTGATCAGAGCCAAGCAGGTTCAGTGTGTCCTTCATGTTTGTGTCCCAGCATCTACTCAAACATCTGATCGTGCCACTAATGGTTACATCTGCGTGGCTGGTTCAAGCCCCGCCTCTCCCACAGGTGTGAAATGATTCCAGTAGAAGTCGGGGATCTTCCCAATGAAAATCCGACCACAGACATTCCCAAACACCAGCAGAGAGACACATTTCAGGCATTTTTCTGATTCTCCCTCCTTCACACTCCGGTGCCAAGGATCAGAGTTCTGCTGGTCCCACTTCTGCTCTAGAGGGTTTCAGGCAGGCAGCACCAGTCAAGGCTGCAGGCTCCCTGTCAACCAAAGACAAACATCCTGTTTTTCTCATTATTCCTCAGGTTTTGGGTTTTCAAACAAATTTATTGTAAAATAATGATCTCCATTCAGCAGTTCTCCTAAATTCTGACATTTTTACACCCTTACAGCTAAGCCCAAAGTTTATGGACTTCCTAAATCATTAGAGAGAGATCAGAAAAGGGTTTATCAATCCAACTTTAGTGTTCAAAAGGCGATCCGCTTTTATTGTAAAGGAGAATAAAGTATTAGTACTGCACTGAGAACTGTCTGAGATCAATCTGTTATATGTGTGTTTACAGCTTGATTATATTTTGATATCAATAATATTATTCATAATGATTATAATATTGCACTGCCTCTATAAACTCAAAAATGTCATATTTATGTATGTTAGAAAACAATAAGATACATTTTCAAACTCTTTCTTAGTAAAAAAACTTTTGCTCATCTATGTTTTATAAATAAACGACCAGCTAGAAGTTTAAGTAGATTTCAGGGTTTTTCCCCATCTTTAAGTGACTGGGTGGAGGTGTCTGGTTGTGGGCTTGCATTATTTTAGCAATTTTATTTACATTTGTCATAAATCTAACTTATTTTTCACACAGCGAGCAGCCTGCTGTAGCATTTCCCCCTCTCAGGTGTCATTTTGTTCAAACTGTGCAGACTCCTCTAATACTTCAGAGTACTCGGTCATATTTCCTTCAGGAGTGGAAACATTTCAGTCTAAAGCAGACACATGTACTTCAAAGTATGTTACACTTTGAACGTAGCAATGACTACTTACAAATGAAGTAATGCTTGTGCCACTTAAATGACAACAAAGGTCACAGCCTTGAAATTCAATTTTCTAAACTGCAAAACAAAATGTTCAGATTTAAAAATATCATTTTCTATTAAATGTTTGTCAGCAAAACTGTTTTCAGAATCATTTTCTTTGCTTCTAAAATACATGTTTGCATTTGTGACTCTGCATAAACATGTGCTACCAATCCACCAATCACAGACAAGGGGGTTCAGACCGATTGGTCTGGATTCCATCCAATCACGTGTCTTTGTCTGGCATTCAGTCACTTGGGTTCAGTTGGGAGCTTTTTGGTTGAGTGTAACCAGGATTCTACAACCTCTACCCAAAGGAGGAAGGAACAATAAAGGCCAAAAAGTACAACACTACTTTGGATTGAAGCTGTTGTTACTATTATGATTTACACAAAGAGCTGCCGTTTTTTCATGAATGAAACGTGAAATATAAGGAGAATAGAAAAATTCAGATAAAAATGTGTTTTCCAAGTATGCTGATTTTTCCTTAAAGGCACTCTTGAAATCTTTTTAAATTAAGCAAATTTACTCCATTGAAACTTTAACTACTAGACTCAAAATGGGATTTTCTCTTATATACGCAAAGAACTGGTCCAACTATTTTTTTTTTATCTATTGTAAAATTCTTCTCAGTGGTCTTTAATTATGATCCTTCAGTTTTTAGCCGTAATCAAAAAATCTGTCTTTAAGACATACGTTCTGCAGAGCAGCAGGAGTTCATCAGAAATTTGCCTCTGAGTTGTGGGCGGGACTTTTGGCGCAGACGTAAGCCTCCACTTATTTCCCATGATTCTTTTCTTTATGTTCTCTCCTGCTAGCTTACAGCTCCTCACCCCATGCTAACATTAGCGGAGCAACAAAAATGGCGGGCAGTATTGGGTCTATCCAGCCGTACAGCTTTGAGCCAGATACCAGCTCAGAAAGCAAAGGCCTTCATGGATCCATTTGTCTGCAAGTGGATGCATCAGAATGGAGCAGAGTGGCGCGACTTTGGCCCGCCTATTTGAACCTGTTTGTTTATCTGCTCCTGATTCTTCTATGAATGTCCTCCATTATGAGAAAATGCTGAGAACATTTTAAAGACACCAAAAACCTTTTTCATTGTGGTGGGACTTAAATGAGGTGAACTGTCATCCTTTACTCGACCCTCTGCTGCTGTTAACCTGAATTCAAGCAGGACTTCATTGGTTCACGATGCAATAGAAAAATTGTATAAATTATGTACAAATATATATCTTATCTTTTCCATTCTTAATAAAAACTAAAGTCATAGTTTTGCAGGTTAGGATGACATATGCTTTGTTTTCTAAAACTAAGTTTACTGAAGATCAATCTTCTCAATATTTTGCTCTGTAAGGGGAATTTAATAATCATACAAAGCCTCATGATTGACTGTAATGTTAGCATTACGCTGAATCATTACAGTCTTTTCACTGTCATATTCTTGTTTCAGGAGCTCCTCAGACATGAATCTCGTCCATCCATATTCAGAACCTGCTGAAGCCCCTAAACGCGTCATGGGGCTGCTGTTCAGCACAGCGAGGTGTAATTATTGATTTGAACGGACGGGACAAAACAAAATGTTACAGTTTGGAATGCAACCAATGCCATGTCCAAAGGCCGTCTAGAGACAAAAACAATTCAACAAAAGCAGTCACAAATACAATACAGTACATAAAATACAGAATATTTAGATCCAACAACAATAAAGATTGAGAGAAAGCAAGAATCAAGACAACACGTCTAAAAACAGCTGTGTAAAAATATATTTACCAGGATTATGAAGGTCACAAATGGAAACAGGAATTTTAGAACTAAAAAGAGACATTTTGGACAGACTTGTTTTTAAAACTGAACATTTTGTTTGAAATTTAAGTAGTTTTAAATTTTACAACTGCAGCTTTTCTGCTCATTTTGCTGGCAAACATATTACTTGATAATATCAACATTAGGCCTGCACAATATACCGCAAATTTATCGTTATCGCGACATCAAGCTGTGCAATATGCATACCGCAAAAGACGGCGAAAATCGCAATAAATGGTTACCTTAAATGTGCTAAAACAATCTCATGGCAGCTTGAAATATTGAACAAATGAAATAAATCCCTTCATGCATTTAACCAATCGGAAGGACCTGTTTACGTTGTTGATCAATCAGATGAGCCCTTTTATGTTTGATGTTTGCCTCCTACGTCGACGAGGGTCATTTGGAGGATAATTTTTAAACTGTTGCAGTGAAAAGGAAATTATGTTTTTGGTTGTTTTGCTGTTTGTTTATATACCGCGAATTATATCGTCATCGCAATATTTATCACCAATATCGCATATCACAAGTTTTCCTCATATCGTGCAGCCCTAGTCAACATTGGTTTTTTTATCTGGGATGTATTGATTTTATTTTGTTTTAACCTTTATTTGACCAGAATGTGCAACAGAGTTTTACAAAAAACGTTTTTTTTTCTTAATTATGATTTTAAAGTCATAAATTTACTAGAAAAAAGTAATAAATGAATGAGAAAAAACACCAAAGTTGTCTGTTTATCGGAGCCTAGTTTGAAGATGACAGATGTGGAGCATTTTGTGAAGTTTTATTTCTGGAAAGGTTTCAAAAACAAAGAAATTCTGACCCTTAGGGCGACTCTAAACCAAACTATCGTTAGTCTAGCCGGCACTCTGGGGTTCTGTGTGGGTAATGCAGAGTTTAATACATAAAATAAGGAGCTCAGAGACACGTTGGGGTGAAGAGGACCGCTACTGTATTTTCCATTTCATTCACGTTCACAGAAGTCCATCCATCACCTTATGTCATCAACCTGTCATGCGCACAAGAAACACCAAAGCAGAAGGAAAACATTGTTACATAAGACCCCCCCCCCCCTTTAGATGATTGTTTTAAAACATTCATTAAACAACAAAGATTAATAAAAATAGTCTCTTATATTAGCAAAAGAATGTTGAAAATCCAAAAAGTGTGCCTTCTCATACAGAAAGGTCACACAGACTTAAAGATCTTGTCTTTCATGAAGGAAGAAAGGACTGAAGAGGACATCTGCAGTGATTCTGATGTCCTGCAAACCACCCCTCCATCAATAAATAAATCACGTTTAGTGGGTCTGCTCTGCTGCTGCGCGGCGTTCACTTGCTCTGTATGCTCACTTCCTCTCTGATCTCGTACATTTAAGAATTTTTTTTCTCATAATTTCATAATTGTACTTTTCTTTTGTGGCCCTAAAACTCTGTTGTAAGAATGCAACACATTGAGATTGTGATCTATTTTGCAATGGGATCCGTCAAAGAGTTCAGCAGCACACATTTAAAACGTAAACTTTAACAATATAAGGGAAAAACTGTTAAGTCAATAAGAAGTAAATCTGAAGACAATAAACATTTTATAAAACCAGCATTTAAGGGTACAATAGTTAAGAACCATAAGAGTCACATCTTTGGTTAAACAAGAGTTAGTGGAAAATATGAACATAGGAAGTGGAAGTACAGCTGAAGTTCTGAGAGCAGGATTCTGTTCCTTCAGAGATTCTGAAACCCAGCTCAAAGCAGAAAACAGGACCATTAACCAGCTTATGGCATCGTTGCCCTTGAGATCCTGGATACTGACTTAGATCAATTGCATTTTTATATTAAACAATCCCATCATATTCAAGATTTAAAGGATCAGAATGATCCATTTCTACTGGCCGAATTGTCAGTAATATTAGTTACTAAGCCTGTTTACGAGTCCACAAAAGCAAGCAGATCAATGTTAATGCACTATGGAACATAATTATCAGTTTTGTAACTCTGACTTTGTCATGTCCAACAAATGGACCTCATGGGTAGTGTTTAATGTGACCACATTCCAAATGTTGTGTTTTTTTTCCGTTGTTCACCTTAGTTTTCCACGTGTAGAAATAGTAATAAGAAAATGTTCTATTGTAAAAGAAACACCAACCTTTTAAATTGAATTGTCACCATCTGTTGTTTGGCTGAGAAATATCTTTTTCTACTCTTCACGGTCCGATCTTCACATTCAAACCAATCAAAACTGACTAACGATCTGTGGGGGGGCAGGAGTTTTTTTCTGTTTTCTGTGCTAATTTAGACACTGCCCCAATGCCTCTACTGGTGGATTTGTGCACCTATAAATGACAAGGAAACAGCCTGAGCTTGTGCTGCTGATAAGTTTGGCTGCAGCTGCTGCTGCCACCATTTCAGGGAAAAGCCTGATTTGGCCCCAGGGCAAAAATTCTCAGATTGGGATTCCTCCCACCCCCTTAAATCCTTAACATGGCAAGATAAAAGGTAGGGTCAGGGCTATGAACCCACACTATCTGTGGGAAAAGAGACGATGTCTGCTTACTGAGTGTATCTAACTAGATCATAGTTTGGTGTTATCTAGTGTCCTGTGGTGTGGCAGCCAGACATGGTTCATATAAAGGCTAGCATCTGTGCCATTGTGAGGTCAGATGTGAAGGTGTCTGTCGGTGAATGTCTGCTCTTCTGATCGAGACCGTGTTTAGGAAAACCCCCAAATTAGTTCAGTTTATCCCTGTGGCCTGAAAATGCAGGGTTGTTCAAGGAAGGGCATCCAGAGTAAAAACTCTGCCAAACCACCTGTGGGAATTCGCCGTGGGGCCCCACGATGGGATATGGGAAATGATGGGATATGCCAAAAGGTCAACAACAACATTCACCAATTTATAACAGAGATCAACAAGAAATAAATGAATACATCAAAAACTCAAATCTCTTCAGTCTCTGCAGGACTTTCAAGTCCTCAAGTTTTGAGAAATGAAGTGATAGAAAATGCATTATTGGATTTTCATTTATATTTTGTTATTATTTGTTTATTATGTATTATATTCCTCTAGTGGTTTTAGGGAGAGCATTCAGGTGTGCCCATCATCTGCCACTAATGATTATGAGCTTTGATCTGTCACATGGGTTAGTATTAGTAATGCGTATCATTGATACTTTTATTAATAGGTAAATGACATTTAAACCTAAAACAGAAGAACAAACCTCTTCTATCAATTACAGACTGGTGTTAAAAATATATTTAATAATTCCAATGCCCTTTAAAACCACGCATTTCTAAAACTCTGGATTTTGAGGAGTGGAAACTTGTTTTCTTATTAATTTTTCATGTAAGTTAAAGCATTTATTGATTGTAAATTCATTTTAAGTTCATCACTGCCAATGCAGGGACATAGAACTGAATCAATTGAGCCTGACCAAGTTTGTCCTATTGACCCTTTTAGCCCCTGTACTTCTGTCCTATGCAGTGTTCTTTATGTGTTCCTCTATCAGCCTGACAACAACCTCAATTCTATCCAGCTTGTTTAATAAAGGGCCTGTATACATCCCAGGTTGTCTCAAAGTGCTACACAAACAGCATCAGAGCTTTAATTAAAAAGAATCCAGTTCAGTCATATCACATCATTCTATATAAGTGACCAACAGATTACATGGAAGGGTCTTCGGGGTAATTCCTGTTTTTCCTGTAATTCTTTCAGTTTTTACCCAAGTCCAGAAAAGACCTCCACCTGAAATATGTACATTTTTGTTAAATTCCTAGTGTTGTTCAGAAACTGCAGTGTGACATTTACTTGCTCTTTTGAGTCTGTAAAAATGATTTCAAGGCTGTCAGTGTCAAATCCACAAATTCAGCTGGGAACGTAAAACATTCCAACCATGTCTGTTCTCCATCTCCAGCTTTACAGTTGGCCCTAAAGCTCAAAGAAGATTGTCCTGCATTCTTTTAAAGTCTCGCAGCCACTTCACTAGACTCAAATCTTTGCAGACCAACTAATTAGAAAAAGTAAGCTGAAACCGACAAGACATTCAAAGTTTTGCACATTTTTTAAACTCTTTAATGGCTTTGTTCTTCATCCCTATGTGATGTGACCACATCGTACGACCCCACGGTTTCCCACAAGTAATGAGGTGGTGCCGGTACGCTGCAGAAGCATGTTCTTTTTGGTGATCACATGTTCAGATTCTAGGCATGATCAGAAGAGTGTGTCAAACTGAACCTTTAGCACAGGTGTCATCGTTGGGTAACTTATCTGAAAGGTGTGTTGGATTTCTAGGTAGGTACTGCTTTGGTCTATGCTTTATGCTAGAGCAGCCCAATACCGATCCCAGAGTCTGTCAGAACCTGGAAACCCTTATCCAGATCATCAGCAGGAAGTAGGTAGATAGGTGGCATAGGTGGGTGGTAGACCTCCAGGACTAGAGCTGGGCAGTGCTGCTTCAGGCAGATTTAAACTGTCTTTAAACAGACACTGATGGAGGCTGGCTTCTGGTGTGAAAGTTGGAGGTTTTGTACAGAAATTATTCAAAGACCCACTCCAACAAAAATTGTGTTTTTGGTTTTTATAACATGTTCATGTAACATTTTTAGCATGACTTAGGACAGGTATAAAGAAAATGAGGCTTAGTACTTTAGTACTGCATTTCTTAATAATACATCACTGGACAATGCGGGTGTGACTTCACTCATAGAAAATGCCTTACCTCCAGCAAAATGAATCCAATACAGTTGCCTATTTTCCACGATTTCCACTATCAATCATAAGTAGGTGTGTTCGAAGCCAACACCCCTTCCACTGACTGCAGCTTATGAGAATCTGTCAATCAAATGTCAGGCATTTACTGAGGCATCTGATTGGTGGGTTTAAAACATGAACAACTTGCAAGACAGGAGAAAAAATGAATAGAAGTCTGACCGAGAGGGGCTATTCAGCCAAGTAGTATGACTGAGTAATAGACGGCCGTGGAGCAGTGGTAGGGCCGACCTCTTATCGGAGGATTGCAGGTTCGATTCCTGCCTTGGCCGTCCATGTGTTGAAGTGTCTTTGGGCAAGACACTGAACCCCACCTTGCCTCTGGTGGAAGGTTAGCGCCAGTGTTCGGCAGCAGAGCCGCCACTAGTGTTTGAATGTGTGTGACTGGGTGAATGGGACTGTGACTGTAAAGCGCTTTGGGCCTTTGAGGAAGGTAGAAAAGCGCTATACAAGTATACGGCATTTACCATTTAGCATATTATTTTTCAATGGAAGTCTATGGGATTTAGGCTTCATAGAGCCTATTAGGATTCCACTTGCAGACAAATAGATCCATGTACATCTTTGTTTTCCTCTTCTACAGCTGGATAACTCTGATATTGTGCGCCATTTATGTTGGACCACTAATGATAAATAGGGCTGGGTTGATAAAATCAATCAGAATTAATGTATTTCTATACAAATATGTCTAAGTGTGCAAACCCTGTAAATTCAAAATTGAATTGAATCGACTCTGGAAATGGTTGGTGATACCCTAATGTTAGGTGGGGTTAGGAGGGGCTGCAAGCTAGTAGGAGAGAGTGTACACAGGTGGATGATGGGAAATGAGCGGAGGCTTACACCCACAACTCAGAAGGGAATTTCTGATGAACTCCTGCTGCTCTCCAG
The DNA here is from genome assembly GCA_037389245.1 of Oryzias sinensis. Classification (NCBI taxonomy): domain Eukaryota; kingdom Metazoa; phylum Chordata; class Actinopteri; order Beloniformes; family Adrianichthyidae; genus Oryzias; species Oryzias sinensis. The sequence goes on from CM074500.1 coordinate 28,430,188, forward strand.
ATACTCTTTCCTAGAAAACATCAGTATCGTAGTTAAAGATCACTGGGAATGCTTTGAAAACAGATCAGAAGAGGATCAGAGTGGGACTTTAAACTGAATTTGTCAGGTTCCATTATGTAAGAGTGCTGCACACCTCGAGCTTCAGCACTGAATCAGCACTCCTGATTCTTTCCCCTGTCCGGCCTCATGTTAATCCCTGACAATCCCAGTGAAAGCACTGATCTTTCACCCCTGTACAGTAGGTGGCAGTGTGCCCTTTTGTATGTCCTCCAGTTTTAGATAATGGGCACATTAAGCTTTTGCCATTTTGTAGTGCCGTCTGAATCTACTGTTCCAAAATCGAATGCCCTACAAATTTCCCAGAATTCTCTGCAAAAAACCAAGTGTGCATTGATGCTCACTAGAAAAACTACAGACCACTATGCATTGAGTTTTCACAGTTGGTCTTTTAGGCAGGACGTTGAATTGGGTTTCAGTCTCATCTTTTAAACAAACAAACACACACACACACACACACACACACACACACACACACACCCGTGGGAAGGAGTGGGTTGTGGATGCAGACTAGAGGAGAAATCCCATAGAAGCTTATCTTAGCCATCATTTTTGTCATCTTTCATCCAAAGTTCTTTTCCTTTCTTTTTATTGAGTTTTTCTCTTTTTTTCTACATCGCCCCCCTCCCCCCATCACTGCCTTTCTTGCTGTAGTGCTGTCTGAAATGATCTCATCACATGCAGCTCCCAGTGGTTCTTTGTCTTTTTTATTTAAAGCCAGAGGCGAAATAATCTTTTCGTAAAACATTTGGTGATGGCCTGGATCAGGTGGAAGTTTCCAAGAAGTTTCATAATGAATCTTTGTCATCTTCCAGCCTAGAACCACTGGTGAGCTATTACAGCTGAACCTGGTTTATCCAGACATGAACCTTTCCAAACCTCAGCACAGCGGCCTCTCTGGATAATCTCCAGAAATCTTTGTTGCCCTGCATCTGCATTGAATGTAGATGGTGTGAGTATTGCCCCCCCCTGGATAAACCAGGTCCCACTGTAAATCCTGAATGTTTCCGGGTGCTAAAACCAAAGAGTTTGATGAGTGTCAGAGACTGAAACCCAGAGTGAGAGCTGTGATTCTTTGGGATCATCTCTGCTCATGTTCTCTTTTCCTCTCCCTTCCAGGCTTGTGGAGATCCCAAGGCTAAGCCTTCATATCTGGTGGACAAGAACCTGGAGTCAGCTGTTAAGTTTATAGTGAGAAAGTTTCCTGCAGTGGAGACGCGAAACAACAATGTGAGTATTTCTCTGTTGTGCGTTTCAGCTCTGCTTTCTTCTGCACTACAGTTTTTATATTTATAGTCGTACCTGTTACTGTGCATGTTTACATCATTTTTCTAAATATTCCAGTTTCCTTTACCAGGTTTTATGGGAACAATGAAATCTTAATTAATAAAAAGTAGTTCATTTGATTTTTTAGGGGTAAGCACATTAATTAACACCAGCAATTATTGTAGCGGTCTGAACCAGAGCTGGTTGGTGTTCCAGTGTTATCATGTGTTCTATGTTGGGAGTTACAGTGAACACACCATCCACAAATGCTTATCGGCCCCTAAAGAGGAGAGGCTAGGTTTATACTGTGGCAGGTGAGACCTCTAGTGTCCTGTAGCTGAGTTGAGCATGTTTAGCTGGAGGACTTTCCATACCATAAAGAACACTTCATCTCCACGTCTCAGTGGAGGAGGACTCTTTATATTTTCATTTTCATCTCTGGAATGAATGCTAAAGTCTGTAGAAGGCTACAGACTTCTGTAGCAGCTTCATTGCTGATGTTTAACAGGATGGTTTGAAGGAGTTTTTCCTCATTGCTGTTTTTAAAGAGGATGTTGAATCAAACATGTAGATTCTAGTTTGGTAGAAAAGACTTCACTTTTGTTTAAGTTTAGTCAAATATGGACCAACTTTAAAAATCCTCTAGCTGTCATTTGATTTATTAAAATGAATAGATGCTGCTCTTCTCTGATAGAAGAACAAACATCTGTTAGTTGTAGTTGTTGAATAGGCAAAACTGATTATTAGATGTTAAGATCTGACTCTGGTTTGGATACTGAAGCAGACAATATTACCCTCTGTCTTTTGTTAATCTCAGTCAGCAATGTGATTAGTTGTGATTAAAAATGTAAACTGTTGTGCAATATTCATATTTTCGTTTAACTGGTTTTAAACTGTCAAATAAGATTAACATTTTTATCCCAAAACCTGGGGGTATAACTGATATTTTGGGTTGAAAGGAGACTGTCATTGGCAAAAGTAGAGAGCACTGCATAGTTGAGATCTAGCGCTTTGGTGTTTCTGCCGTTTGTGGACACAGTTTGAGCTCTTGAACGTTTGCTAAAACACTAGATAATAAAAAGCTTTAATGTATGAAGTTTAAAGAAATACAGTTTTTGTGCGTTCAAGCTTCCACCTAAAAAGCACCCATTGTCTGTTAACATCCTCCTGTGTGAAGATGCTGTGCCAGAATCAGGTCATTTGCAACAGTCTGATGTGCTTCATATCTCCGTCCTTGACCTTGACCTTGACCTGTGTGTAGCAGCTTAGCTCATAGGTAGTTTGTGCTCACACAGTAATAATGCCCGTCTGTGAGCATCTGTCAACTTCAGTTTCTGCAAAAGTGCCTGTGAAAGCTGATCCCTGAAGATGTCCCTGAAGATGCTGAAGTGTGATTAGGCACTCAAAGACATCCAGACGCTGACAATGTTGAGATGGGACCAGGATTTGTCTCAATGGCTAAGAAATGCAAAGAAAACTAGTGAATGTAAAACCCAGAACTGTTACTGAGCAGTGGAATGTTGGAGGACAGTAAAACTGTTGGGAATGAATGAATAATGGTCAACAGTGATGTTCATGCTGCAACAGCCACACTGAACGCCCCCAGGCTTTCTGGACTAATGCTTTAAAAAAAAGGACAAAGAGGATTCTCAGAAATATCACCATTTTACTGATAAACTACCCGTATGGGCGTATCTTCTCAGAGCTCCTGAACACCTAGAAAGGCTTCTTAATCTTTGTCAAATCTAAAATCCCCACCATGAGTGTAAAGCTGCTGAGGGACCTTTGTTTGGAGCGGAAAGTTCTACCTCATGAGCACTGCTCCTAAATGTGATCATCATTATTGGTGTGAAAACATGGGAAAATGGTAAAGCAGAAGAAAATAAACAACATTTTCACATTTCTACACAATAATACATATATTTCCTAATAATATGATTACAAATTAGTTTAATTTGTTGAATCAATTGTTTAATTAAAGCTTTAAACATTTGCAAACCATGGGTCTGTCTGGTTGAGACTGTGATCTGGTCAGTAGTGGAGTAGGGACGTCCACTCTATCACCTCAGACAGAAGCAGCCAAAAGATAAACGGGATGGGATTTTTGAAGTGATGTGTCGGACAAACGCAGCTGGATTTTTCCCCAAAAGCGGGTACTCCCAGCATTTGTCTGTTCATTTCAGGGGTTGGACATCTGTCCATGTCTAAATGACACACAGGAGATGGAGGGAGCATGGGACCTGACAGAGGCGTTGTCTAGGCAACAGTCTTCCTTCTTCCCAGAGCAGTAGCAACTTTTGCAGACAAGTTGGCTACTCGTTATGAAAGCTAACGGCGCTGTGTTCACTCGTGTGGTTGTTGAGCAGGTCACAGCATTGTTTGTATGACGACTGGACCCCTGGCATTCCAAACAGGAAGTACTTGCTGGCTCCAAGAAGCCAAAATCCCTTTGACTTGTGTAGATAAATAAACAGCTGTTACTCAGTCATTTTAGCTTTTTAATTGTTTTGTTATCAGTACATCTGAAAACATACCTTACATGTTGCGACAGAGACGTTCCGTTTTCATCAGTGTCGTCACACACAAGACAGACAGCAAAGGAACGGTCATATTGCCATACATCAGAGGAATAACTTAAAGGCCCATGAAAAAATACCACATTAGCATGCCGCTCAAACAACACAAAAACATGCACAACTCCTGGTACACCCAGAATACAATATCAAGCAAAAGAATAAATGCAACTTCATCTACGAATCTACGAAATACCATGTCATACCTGCAATAAAACATGCACGATGAAATTTCATCACAAGAAGAACAGAACATCAGAAGGAATGTGAGCAGGACGACAACAGGCATCTCAAGAAAACACAAAATCAGCACTAACAGACCACGGGAAGCAAGAAAAGGCTACCATGGACTGGAAAAAGGCAGCGGTCATCCCCACTGAAGAAAACAGACACCGTAGATGCATCATGGAGCAACGTGGAACAACATCCTCCAGCAGCGGCTGGACAGTGGAGGGCATATTCACCTGTCAAGGTTTTGACGGGTGACTCCGCCTCAGTGACGATCAGCTGTTTTTATGCACGTCACATTCGACCACCTGGTTGGCTCTGAAAAAGACAGAACGTCTCTGTCGAATCATCAGGTGTGTTTTGCAATATACTGCGTGTTGAGAAGCTATTTCATACTTTAGACACAAGAAAAACGTTATGTCACTACTCAGTCATTCATTTTGTGGAGCCTTTAAGAGGTAGAAGTGAGAACGTCCATCAGGCTGATTGCTGAAAGTGGTAACCATAGAAATGTTGGCTCAGAGCATCTCAAACCAATCACTGCTTAGTGACCACATCTGACTCCAATATGGCAGCGTCCAAATCCCCAAAACATGGCGATTGAATTGGTTTCATTTTGTCGGGGCAGGAAGTAAGCCCTTCTCAGTGGGTGCCATTGAAAACTCACTCAGTCCAGTTGTCATATAGTCAGTGGGCATGCTGGTCAAAGTAACAGGAAGTGTGAAAGTTGGTTCCAAGGCAGGACTGTCTGATGACGGCGTCTGCAGTCGATTTGGAAAAACCTGACTACTCATTGTTGATTTATGTGTGCATGTAAACTGGCTCTGTGTGTGTGCGTTTGTGTCTGAGCGTGTGTGTGCGTTTGTGTCTGAGCGTGCTTGTGTGCGCGCGCGTGTGCGCATGTGTGTGTGTGCGTGTGTGTCTGTGCGTGTGTGTGCGTTTGTGTCTGTGCGTGCTTGTGTGCGCGCGCGTGTGCGCATGTGCGTGTGTGTCTGTGCGTGCGTGCTTGTATGTCTAACTGCTTTATTTAGTATAACTGTGCAACAATTGTCTCTTACATTGTTTTTTTTCTGCTTGTGTCTGTGTTTGTTTGTTCTGCATGCTAAACTACGTGCTAATTCCGGACTTGTGGCTTTTGGTAAGTTTTTGTACATTTTTGTTAAGCTTTGGATTTTTGTTTTGTGTGTTTTTATGGTATGCTTGGCTTTGCTCCGCCCCTTTGATTTCCTTTCATGAATGAGCTGAGTGACTGTGTGGGTGTTGAACTCCCTGATGCGACAGCTGCTTTTCTTACCTGCTGAGCTGATCACACAGTTATTTGATCAGCCCTGCCAGGCTGCAGTGACCAGCTCTCACCTGGTCCCTCCTTTAGATCAAGGGTTTTCCCGCTTTGTTTTCATTTGAAACGTTCAGAAAAGGAAAACTGCAGCAGCTGCAGTCACATGTGTTCATCCAGTCCGTGGCTGCAGCTCTGGAACAGGCTTTGTTTCAACACAACATTCTCTCTTCTCACATAATTGTCTGATTGCTGAAAGCAGTCAGTTTGTTCTAGAACTTCTTTGTTCTTGTTTTTGTTTCACAAATCCTTTTAAATGTAAAAGGTTATCAAGATGCTTGTAGTTTGAATGGCGTTGGTCTGAGGGTTTATTTCATATGAATATTTTAGAAAAATATATATATATGACTCCCATAGATAATAAATGTGGTCACACTAAGAATTTATTTTTCTCAAAAAACTTCTGAAGGAATTAACAGATGTGACTAAAGGCTTTTAGGCTTAATCTCCTATTCCATAAATTGTAGAAATATTTTTCCCCTCACATTTCTTGGATACTAAAGAAACTTGTTATAAATGGGACCATTCCTTTCCTTCTGACTAGATTTTCTGCCATTTAGGATGTTTTAGAAAAACACTCTTTTAGCTCCTTGTTTGACACACTTTAACGATCTTTGCAAGTGTCAATATTTGCCCTATTTTGATCACCGCAAATTCAATGGTACCACTCTTTTCTTATTGTTTTCCTTAAAAATAATAATACTACAAATTAAAGGTATGTGGTTGCCAGCGTAAACAATAGTCCTTAGTAAGCGATGAAAGGGCCTTAACATGTTTGATATCAACTGGCCCATAGATCATGGGACATAGCCCATAGCTGCCTTCAGCTGAACATTTGAAGTGGCCTTGTATAGTATTTTAGCGCCACCTTTTGGTTACTTATGGAGGACATTCTAATTCCAGCTGCTGTGATTGTATCTGCTGAATGGTAACCCTTAGAGCAGCGGTGTCAGAATCCAGGCCTTGAGGGCCGGTGTCCAACACGTTTTCCAACCATCCATGGCTAAACTCACCTGATCCAGGTAATCAGCAGCAGATAAGGAAGGACTTCTGGAAAACCAGCCGGAGGCCGGCCCTGAAGGCCTGGAGTTTGACATCCCTGCCATCAAGGCAAAATCTATTTATCTATCGCTCATAGCAGCTTCCTAAGTCATTTAAAAAAAGTTAGCCATGATATCATCTGCCAATTTGTAAAACACTTCTTTTTCTCTTTATACTGCACTCTGACAGCAGTTCATTAGAAATGAATGAAAGTTGTGCATTTAGCATTCAGATGCAATTTCTTTTGAAAGGAATTGCTATTTAAATGTTAAAGGATCTTTGCTTTTGAAAAAATCCACTAACTCATCACATGTTTTCCTCTTTTGGATACACACCAAAGCATTTGAAGCATAACATGAAAAAACTTCAAGCAAAGTAAATATCTTCAAGCTTCCTTAGAAGATGTTTTTTTAGTTGCTGAATTATTCAGCAGCTGCAAAAAATGACTTTAGTTCATTTAGTGCAGAATTGTAGGGATTTTAATAAAAGCAAAGCTGTTCTGGTCTTGCATGAGTTGAGTCTTTAATGGGAATTGGATGGCAGCAGAAGTCTGCATGATGCATTTGTTTCTGCTTCAAAGAGTCAGACGGAGGAGGAGAGGCGTCCTGCAGATGCTTTAGCTCTTCTGTCATGGTGGCTGTTGGAAACAGCTCTGACTTGTTGCTCAGACGTGTTCTTGTGTGGTTTCACAGCAACAGCTGGCCCAGCTGCAGAAGGAGAAGTCTGAGATTTTAAAGAACTTGGCTCTGTATTACTTCACTTTTGTGGACGTCATGGAGTTTAAGGTGGGAGAAAGAACTTTCTGGAGGAGTTCAGATTTAAAGGCCGTCACTGATGAGTTGCTTTCCATCTTCATCCACAGGACCACGTGTGTGAGCTGCTGAACACCATTGACGCCTGCCAGGTCTACTTTGATATTGTAAGCGCTGATTTTTAGGTTTGTCCCTTTCAGAATGAAGAAGCTCCACTGAACCAGAATTAAACCTGTGATTGTTTTCTCGAGCAGACGGTGAACTTTGACCTGACCAGGAACTACCTGGACCTGGTGGTGACCTACACCACTCTGATGATCATCTTGTCCCGCATCGAGGAGAGAAAAGCCATCATTGGACTCTACAACTACGCGCATGAGATGACGCATGGAGCCAGGTGACAGAGCCAGGTTCTAGTCCCTCAGTCAGGGTCTGATCAGATCAGCCTGTTTGTACTACGGCTGTCTCTAACAGTTATTTCAGTAGTCGATTATTTTTCAATTACTCGATTAATCTACAATTATTGTTTACGTAAAGTGATGGGCCACTTTGTTTTTTTTAATTATTTTTTACAAAAGGTGAAAGTGCTGGTACTCAGTCCGAGGAGGTTCGTGTCATGTACGGTACTGCTAATGACCGCCGTATCGTACGTTGACAGAAATACAAAATTTACATGTATAGTTCATGAATTTCTATTTAACCCTAAAAAAGTTTAAAGTCCGGTCGCGAGCTCTACGTACGAATCGCGTACAAATCAGGCGTTCATTGATTGCTCGATAATCATTTTCACGCTGAATCGCAGCACTGTGACCAATCACGGACTCAGAATCTTTACCGCATAACAACAGTAAACCCAAAGTCTGCTAGCTTGATGCTAATGTATAATGGAATTTCCCATAGGGCACCTAATGCTAACGCTTGGTCGACCTGAACATACATGGCTGACTAAATGAACAGCTGGATAAACTCACAGGCATTAATTTTTCAAACTCTTTTAAGGAAAATATTTTTAAAGTTACCATTTGTGGTCTGAAGCTCAGTTTTTTCTTAAATCTTCTGGAATAAAGTGTAATGTTGTAGCGCCAGCTCCACCTAGTGGACAAACTCAAACACCCTCCAGGAGAGAAAGTTGTGCTGTAGATCCAACAGGTTGGAGAAAATCCTAGTTGTCAACAGTGATACAGTAGAAGTTAAGTACTAAATCCCTCTCTCCTACTTTCAAATAAGCTGAAATAATACCCTAAATATCTGAAAAATGAATATAAATGGTCCTGATTTTTTAAAATATTCAGCGCTCAGGTGGTAGTTCTATGTTCTCCTCAGTAGCCCAATAAGTTTGAAAATGTTTGAGGCCCCTGCAACTCATGCAGTACAATTCATTTGAACAATGGTTCCCACTGGATGGTCACATGACTTCATTCAAAGTCTGTCCACACATTGGACTGGAATGATGGACTGATCCGTGTTAACGACATCACATTCTGTTGTCCGCTGTGATGAACTTGGTCGTTTTTACGTTATAGTAAAATAAATACTACCATGTCTCAATCCAAATGGTATTTCCCAGTGCTGATGACAGATTTATCTCATTTTGAAACAAATGTATAATGGTATAGGTCGATTCTATTTACAACTTGCCTTAGACAGATGGATCTGGTTGGAATGTAGGAATAGAAATGGATTCATCGATTACGTTGATTAATCAGTACACCCTTTAGATCACAGTGTTACTTGTACTGTGTTTTACATTTGTAACATGGGGGATGGGGAAAGGGTTGTTCATCTATCACAGCTGATCTGTTCTGTTCCTGAGTCCACTGAACCGAACCACATCTGCCAGTCCACCTCTGCAATGTTCACTTCACTGTGTCCCAGAAGTCTGGTGGTGATCCCTGTACCCTGGAACAGAACAGTTTAAACCTCAATTCATCAGCATCACATCAAGGGAAAAAGTCAGAGACAAAAACATACTAACATGAGCACAAAGTCAGCTGTCTACACTGGGGTTGCAGCTAAGTCTCTGCTGGACTCCTAGAAACAGAAACAGAGCCATGTTTGAGATAAGAGAGGGGACAGCACCCCCTTTTGTGTGCCCCTGCTGCTTTCAGCATGGTCCGGTAAAAATGTGAGCTGCTGGGTTGCCTTGGAGTTGAATAGATGTCTTTAACAAAGTTCTGAGGGTCCAGTACAGATTCCTGCTGCTGTGTCTGCTGGAAGACAGAAAACAAGGAAACCTGGAGTCACTCTGGATAAACCTGAGCATTATGTGTGTGTGCTGCAGTGACAGGGAGTATCCAAGGCTGGGGCAGATGATCGTGGATTATGAGAATCCTCTGAAGAAGATGATGGAAGAGTTTGTCCCTCATGGAAAGGTGAGGCGTGCCCTGTGTTCTCTTTTAGTGTTTTGGACCGCAGGTATGACCATTCCAACAAATGGATCCATTTCTGGTTTCTATCACGACCAGAGCAGGATTCCAAAAGTACATTTATCCTTTTTAGTTTCTTGCTTATCTTGTGTAGTTTGGAAATGACAAAGTTCAGCATTTGATTAGAATCAAACAGTCCATAAAGATTAGATAAGTTAATGTTATTGAGCCACTGCTCAGAGAAATACCTGCATTCTTTCAAGAATTTGGTGGTGGCCCTAGCTAGTTCTGATACAAGCTGCATGTTTGCTGTGACCAGTCTCTGTCGGAAGCCCTGATCAGCCTGCAGATGGTTTATCCACGGAGAAACCTGTCTGCTGACCAGTGGAGGAATGCCCAGCTGCTGTCCCTCATCTCTGCCCCCTCCACCATGTTGAACCCGGCTCAGTCAGACACCGTAAGTGCCCTTTCATCCTGCGTGACCTTCAGCATCAAACGTGTGAAGCCCATCCTCCTCCTCTGTGTGCCCTCAGATGCCCTGCGAGTACCTGTCCCTGGACGCCATGGAGAAGTGGATCGTGTGTGCGTAGCTACATTCTGAATTTCCTCCGAGCCCTGGGCGGTTCTGGTTTTTGACGGGCGGGTGTTGTGGGTTTTGTTGCAGTTGGTTTCATTCTGTGCCATCCAGCGCTGAACAGCGACGCGGCGGCGCTGTCCCTGTGGAAGCTGGCCCTGCAGAGCTCCACCTGCCTCTGCCTGTTCAGAGACGAGGTCTTCCACATCCACAAGGCTGCAGAGGACCTGTTTGTGAACATCCGAGGGTGGGGGGCCCCCAGAGTTTCCCTCAAATTGAAAAATGCATTTTAAATGTGGAGACATTTCACTTGGGACCAAGGAAAATATCTGGAAGTAAAAAAATATTTAGCTAAAAATCAAATGTTACTTTGTCAAAACTAAACAAGTGAAAAATCCTCAGATTTAAGATGCATTTGTGAAAAGCAGTCATTGTCGTAATGAGGGGAGTCATTTTCCAAGTTCTTTCTTTCAGGTACAACAAACGCATCAATGACATCAGGGAGTGCAAAGAGCAGGCCCTGTCTCACGCGTATGTTCACTTACTTCCCAAAGTTTGCCTGTAACCCAGCTCCATCTTTGGGAGCCTTTTCCCGCCCGCCTGCCTCATGATAAATAAGAATCCCTGTACTCATTTCAGCTTCTTCTTTCTTAAACTATCATTTGAGCTTTTCTTTCCACTTACCATGCTCCTTTTATCTCTCCCTTTTTGCCCCCCCTTCCTCTAATTTCAGCTTTCATCCCCCTTTTCATCTGCCCGTCATTCATGGTCTCGGTTTTCAGGATCGTCCTAAAGTGTCACATTGTGTTTGCCATTTTCCTTTAGAGGCTCCATGCACAGAGAGAGACGCAAGTTCCTCCGATCTGCTCTGAAGGAGCTGGCCACTGTCTTAGCTGACCAGCCAGGACTTCTGGGTCCAAAGGTGATGCAGAAAAGCTCCGTAGATGACAGTTTGGAAGCAGAGAATTTGACTGCAGAGCTTTGGTGTTTTACTAAAAGGACAGATGAGGAAAACGCTTCATATTCTGGCATTTAAACACGTTTCTCCAAAATATGAAGCTAAAAAAACAAACGTTTTTTGAGGTGAAAACATATTACTTTAACAATTATAAAAATAAAATATAATAAGTAGAAAAACTAAATGTGTCTGCGATAGTGCAGGTGTGACTGCTTTGAGCTGAAGATTTTGCTCTATTCAAAAGCAGCTAAAATCAGCAGGAGGTGAACCAATACTTTAAAAGAACCTGAAAGGACTAAAAAAAGTGCTGCAACCTCCAAATAAATGTGTTTTAAAAGAATTCAATGATCCATAACTGAAGGTTATTTTGAGGAATGATACCAAAATGTTTGTTTCAGCTTCATTCCTAATCTATTGTAAATCGATCAATAAAAGTCAAATGTGCCCAACATCGTGACTTGTCTACATAATCCTGACTTGACTCTTCCTAAACCAGCTGTCGGGTTATAATCTAAATATTACCAAAACCCAGGTCCTGACTATAAACTACTCTCTAAGTTCTGTCATTAGACAACGTTACAAATATAAATGGGATCCAAAAAAAGATAACATTTTTACGAATAATAATAAGAGGACCTGAGGGATTTGCAATTTGGGAGAGGCAAGGGATTGAATACAGAAAGATAGACCATGTTGGAAATATCAGCCTTAGATGTCACTGCTAGAATAGAGGCAATAAAGATCAAGCTTTTACTTCTGGATCTGTGTATGTCACTGCCTACTGACATCCCAAACTCTTATTTTAATGCTTGGGACAAACGGATGTGTAGATACATATGGACAGGAGCAAAACCAGGAAGAAAATATCAAACATTTCAAATCAATAAAGAACATGGAGGTCTCGTCCTTCTAAATTTGAAGCAGTCCTACTATGCAGCTCACCTAGCTCAGTCACGCAGGAGACCGAGGTTCAGTACCCAGCACGGCTTCTTAGGCAAGACCTTCATGCTGCTGCTTATCTGGGTCTCCGTGTGCCTTCAAAACACAGGGTTGTGTCAGGAAGGGCGATCGGTGTTAAACTTTGCCAAACCACCTGCAGGGATAAGATGAACAACAACAGCAGCATCACTATGCAGCTCAGCTAAAATACAGAATCTGCTGGTGCGCTCCAGAGATTGCAGCCTATCGGAAACAGATCAAGTTGAATTTAGGACATAAAATACTCAAATGACTATAGATCTGAGTGGAAAACACTGTTAATCTGACGCGACCCACGTTTCTGCCATGGTTAAGACACCGACAAAAAATCTTCAGCACGTTAGAATTTTGCCCGCGTTGTCGCTCTGCCTGAAATGCGCTGCCAGCAGACTGCCACGGGCAAAAACTGCATAAATTGCATAGCAGGACTTCTGACGGAAACTGCTGTGAGAACATTTTCAGTTTGATCACTGCTTCAAACTGAGAAAAACCTGGAAAGGTTTAGAGTTACTGCAGTGTGCAGTACAGACAGGTCAGCAAAGACCGGCCACTTCACTGACCCCTCATGTAAAAGTAACCCCCCTCTGTTTATGACACCCCCCAGGCTCTGTTTGTCTTCATGGCTCTGTCCTTCGCTCGCGACGAGATCATCTGGTTGCTGCGCCACGCCGACAACATCCAGAAGAAAAGCACAGATGACTTCATAGACAAGTGAGCAGAACTAGGCTGAAGCCAAACACAAATGCCATGCTGGTTTCAGGTCTGACAGATGGGGGGGGGGTGTTTGCAGGCACATTGCAGAACTGATCTTCTACATGGAGGAGCTCCGTGCCCATGTGAGGAAGTACGGGCCGGTGATGCAGCGGTACTATGTGCAGTACCTGTCCGGTTTTGATGCCGTGGTGCTAAATGAGATGGTGCAGGTGAGAAGACCAGCAGGTGTGTGGACTGTCCTGCAGACTAGCAGTGTTCCTGCAGCATGTCTGCACCTGCAGCTAACCTCATCATGCAGAAAAACCTTTATTCATCAAATAGCATCCTGGCTGTTGTATCGACAAAGTATTTAAAGCCGTCAATACCATCCTGGAGATGATGTCTGTCCTGCTGTAACATCCACACGGTTGTTGCTGAGAATAGAACAGAAAGCCTTCATTGTCAGTAGACATACTAACATTCCACTTTAAAAGCAGTTTCCCTAAAAGTGGACATATAAGACAAATAAAAAAGCTGATAAGAAAAAGCAAAATTAGAGCTCAATAGAGTGACAGCTTTGGGAAAGAAATGTCCCTGAGTCTGTTTGTCCTACCCGCTATGGATAAAGTCTGCCAGAAGGCAGCAGGCTTAATCCCGGGTGTGTTTTGTCCCTCAGACTGTGTCCTGCCTGGCTGAGACAGCAGGGCTTGTAGATGGAGCTGATTGCAGGTGGAGGGCAGCCTTTTGCTGCCACTTCCTGTCGGCCTCCGTACAGCTGGAGTGACATCTCCTGGAGTTTGGGTCTAACTGTGGTTGTCCAACAGAACCTGTCTGTGTGTCCGGAGGATGAGTCCATCATAATGTCTTCATTTGTCAACACCATGACCTCCCTGAGTGTCAAACAAGGTGAAGCAGCATGAGGGGGAGGGGGGGTCTGTCATTGAAACATGACTGAAGTGTAATGTGCGTGTGTTGCAGTGGAAGATGGAGAGGTGTTTGACTTCAGAGGAATGAGGCTGGACTGGTTCAGACTGCAGGTACCTGAGACTTCTTTTTTCATGTTAGAGCCATTTTCTTTTCCTGTGTGACCACTTTGGTTTTCTGTTTCCTCCTGGGCATTGCTGAAGGCCTACACCAGTGTCTCTAAAGCCAGTCTTGGGATTTCCGACCACAAAGAGCTGGGGAAAATGATGAACACCATTATCTTCCACACCAAGATGGTGGATTCTCTGGTGGAGATGCTGGTGGAGACGTCGGATCTGTCTATTTTCTGGTGAGTCGTCCTCTGAGTGGCTGGTTTGAGTACGCCCTCCTTCCTAACCGCTTCCTCCTCCATCTCTGCAGCTTCTACAGCCGCGCCTTTGAAAAAATGTTCCAGCAGTGCTTGGAGCTGCCCTCCCAGAGCCGACACTCCATCTGCTTCCCTCTGCTCTGCACACACTTCATGTCCTGCACACATGAGCTCTGTCCTGAGGAGGTGAGCATGTTGGCAACATGTTGTCTAGAAAACAAAAACTCTCAGAGGAAGAATGGTGAAAATGTGTTTTGTAGAAGAAATACAAACACCTAAATCTGCCAGCACAGCTGGCTAAATCTAGTTTGGCTTTTTCTGATCTATATTGATATTTTTGTGAACAGATGAAACTAAAACCAGTAGAAATATTGTTGTGTTTTAGAAACTGCTGTGATTGAGTCTTGGCTCTCTGTGGAGAACTAAAGTGACAGTTGATGAAAGGTGAAAACAGTCTTCATGCTACGCTTCCCCTAAAACCTTCTAAGGTCGTGTCACACTGCCACTACGTACAATCTGTGCATTGTCCACATATGACGTGTTCCGTGATACATGCGTGAGATATGTAATTCAGAAGTGTTTGATATTCTAGGGTTTTGGCTGACAGATCTTTACATAAATTGTACTTTGAGCTGTTGTGAATGTTGGGTCAGGTGCAGTTCATGTGCAGGAAGGCAGAGCGGGCTGTGACCAAGTACCCTGAGCGCACATGCGACTCTGGATGCCTGCCGAGCGCTTTTTGTGGATTCTCTAGCTGCCTCAGCTGGCGCCTAGCAGCCTCTATGTGCACAGACTGGGGTGGGGGCATGAGATGGGGGACCCCCGGCGTGAGCCGCAGCTGGGGAGATCCGCGAGAAGCGCCTGACGCTTGTCTAGAGTTGCATCTGCGCCCGCCGTACTCGGCCTCCTCCAGCGACCCGGACACCGTCCAGCAAGAGTCCTGACCCAGACGGGAGACCCCCACTCCATGTAGACAGTTGGAGGGGTCAAAGATCGGCCGATTTATGTTCCCGTCACACAATATGCAACTCCTGCATGAACCATGCATGATTATTGCATGTAATATACAATTTCTTCGTTTTTGTTGCATCAATTACATAACTTCAATGTCATATGACAGTTAGACATCGCTGGTACTTATGTAAAAATGTGTTAGAATTGCGTGGAACGTTTATGAAAAGCCAAATATTTGCATATGTATGTTCTAAAAAATCATGCACGATTGCTTATGATGCCCGTAATAATTGTGCATGAACTACATGAACTGCGAGTGAGCTGCGTTTTGTCTCAACCGATCAAACATTTTGGACAGCTCAAAACCAAATTCATGTAAAGACACGTAAGCCAGAACCCTCGACTGACTTTTCCCTCATCAACCAGTGACGAGCGCAAGAAACACTTATGACATATATCAGGCATGTATCATGGGAGACCTACATTTCATGCTGCGTGGCACGGCCTTGATTTAGAACTGATGAGGATCAGGAGAATCCGACTGTTTGATCACAACAAAGCATTGCGCTGGTCTGCGGCAGGAGCTGACCGTGGTGCTGAAGTCGTCTGATTTCTGCAGAGCTCTGAATGTCAAAATAAAGAGAGTCAATGAAGCATGTTCTCTGCATGGTTTATTCTTTACTTTAACGTAGTTTATTCTGATACATCTGTCAAAATTTCACGTAAAGAACCGCACCCTTTTCTCACTTTTTCCACGTACAATCACATATGCACAAGATGTACGTAGTGGTAATGTGTTCTGTTGTCCATCGTTCTCCTTCCTGTCTCTAAATCATTGGACATTCAAAGGTTTTCAGAGTTTCTGCTGAGCTCTGGAGATGCTCTTCTTATTTTGAAATGTTAACTCTGAGTAGTTGTTTTTTTGAGAATATTTCAATTGTGAGCTTTGAGGGTTAACAAAGTCCTGTTCTCTGTTTGTGTGTAATTCTCTGCAGCGTCACCACATAGGAGATCGCAGCCTGTCTTTGTGCAACATGTTCCTGGACGAGATGGCCAAGCAGGCCCGAAACCTGATCACTGACATCTGCACGGAGCAGTGCACGCTCAGCGATCAGGTACACGGCTCATGACCAACCCTTCTCTTCTGATTCCATGCAGTAACTGTTGAAAACCAGCTCTAATCAGGAACAGTGACAGTGATGTTTGCAGAGCTGCTTCCCCTCTTTCTCACTCTGGGCTGTTTCTGTTAGAACATGGAGATGTTCCCAACAAAGACAGCTCCACTTTGTCCAAATTGTACCTCAGAGCAACAGAACGTCCTTTGCTTTCCTTTTGCAGCTACTACCCAAGCACTGCGCCAAAACAATCAGCCAGGCAGTCAACAAGAAGAGCAAGAAGGCCCCCGGGAAGAAGGGGGAGCCGGAGAGGGAAAAGCCGGGAATGGAGAGCATGAGGAAGAACCGGCTGCTTGTCACCAAGTCAGTATTAAACGGGAGGTTTGGGCTCGTTTGGGTTCCCCTGTGCCGGTCCCAAGCGCAGATATAATACAGGGTTGAGTCAGGAGCGACATCCAAAAAATCGGATTCACTGTGGCGACCCCTGAAGGGGGTGAATAACAATTCTACAATATTGATAAATGGTCTTTAAAGTGTTTCACTGAGGGTAAATCTAAATGTAGAAAAGCCTAAAAGTGTAGTTATTAGTGCAGATCATATCATAGGTCCGTCCTGGATTAAAAGATTGTTTGATAGCAGCAGCTTTCTTTAGGTCAGCAGTAAAATTCATGTTTTTATTTTAAGGCGTTTCATACTGAAAAACCTTTTGTTGAAATGATTTCCAAAAGTCCTCATCCAAGCAGCGATGTCCCATAAACCCTACCGGTACCTGTTGACGTTTCTTCTTTCTTTTATTTTTAACATCTTTTAACATTTGAACTTTATTTTCTTTTGGTTTCTCAGACATGATGTTTTTCTGTTTTGCTCTGTTAGCGGTACTTGTTGTTGTGATCTTTATGATGTTTTTGTGCTGACTGATTTGATGATGTGGTTAACCGACTTGTTTGAGATACATGGATGTGTGGTTTCTGGCTAAATACAAACTCATTATATAACTCAGCTCACATAGGAACATATATGCAGAAAGAGCAACGAGCAGCTGTCATTTAATGGACCAGAGCAGCACACTATGGGTTAATAAATGCTCATCTAGCCGCATATTACTGACTGAACAGTAAGTAAATAACCAAAGAAAAACATGCATCGACATGAACTCACCTCAATCATCTACAGGCGCACTTCAAAGAGCCAAAATGTCAAAGAAAAAACTGTTTCCTTCTCCTAACTGGCACAGCGGCACACTCATGCACACAGTGAGGCGCACCATTGCCAAACCCAGTTGCACTTGCAACCAAAATGGTCTCACTCGCACCCTAGAGCCCTGTACTAAGAATGAAGAACCTGGGCTAAAACCATCATTTAGCTTTAAAAATGTCATGGAGAATAACATCCTAAAGTCTTGAATGATCATGGCAGATCAGTTTTGTGTGTTTTTGCCATAAAATGGGGTTTGAATTGTTGCTTCTCTTTTACAGTCTGGATAAACTCCACACCGCTCTATCTGAGCTCTGTTTCTCCATCAACTACGTTCCCAACCTGATGGTGTGGGAGCACACCTTCACCCCGCGGGAATACCTCACCTCCCACCTGGAGATCCGTTTTACCAAGTAAACTGTCTGTTTGAGGACTGCAAGGAGTCTCCAGAGGAAACGGACAATGGATGACGTTTCTGCTTCCTGTCTGCGCAGGTCCATCGTTGGGATGACCATGTACAATCAGGCCACCCAAGAGATAGCTAAGCCCAGTGAGCTGCTGACCAGCGTGCGAGCGTACATGACAGTGCTGCAGTCCATAGAGAACTATGTGACCATTGACATCACGCGGGTCTTTAACAACGTCCTGCTGCAGCAGACGCAGCACCTGGACAGCCACGGCGAGCCCACCATCACCAGCCTGTACACCAACTGGTGTGTTTCCCCGCCGTCTCTCCTCTGTCACTAGTAAAAGTCTGTCTGGGCTGCCATGCCCCCCCCCCCCCCACCACCACCACCACCACCTGACATTTTAAACAATATCATGGCGCACCCTCACTTTTCATTACATTTAACTGTGGCTCACATTTCTGTCCTTAGACCAGAGGGAAAAGGTTATGTGTGTTCAAGTGAATGTTCATTTAAGTGTGTGTGTGTGTGTGTGTGTGTGTCCAGGTACCTGGAGACTTTGCTCCGTCAGGTCAGTAACGGACACATTGCGTACTTCCCAGCCATGAAGGCCTTCGTGAACCTGCCCACAGATAACGAACTAACGTTCAACGCTGAGGAGTACTCTGACATATCTGGTAGGAGCGCACGTACATGCACTTCTCTCTGTGTCTCATGTTTCTGACGGACGGCTAGGGCTGTGTTCACACCCAACGCGATTCGCATGTCAAATTCGCGTCGGCTCCCTCTGTTTGCTAATTCACAGCTCGATGCCCGTCAAAAAATGTTTATTAGCTTGATGCCCCAGACGCATGTGGGAGGAGCTACCACCAAATGCTTTCAGCCCGATCTCTGTTTGTCATTTACAATGCATGAAAGACACGAATGATGTTTAGAGATCAGGCTTATTTATTTTAAAGGTTTCCCAAAAAAGATCCCGTTCAGTAGGAGAGCATTTCTCCCCGTGTTGGATTTGGACTCCACACACTGCTTGTGTCCCTGAACACACCATGTGCCCCAAGCTAAGTCCCTGATTGGTTGATACGACGCGTCGTCCTTGCCAAAAGCTTTTTTAACTTTGGACATGCGGTGCCGTGAGGCTGAAAATGCACTGCTGCCGGGCCGACGCGCTCACATGGAGTCTACGTTGATTTACCATTGCATGTGGATGGGAAACAGCTGAAGACTGTGGCGAGGGTGAGTGTGATGTCACTTCTCTGCTTCTCCCCAGAGATGCGTGCTCTCTCAGAGCTGCTGGGGCCGTACGGCATGAAGTTCCTGAGTGAGAGTCTGATGTGGCACATCTCATCACAAGTTGCCGAGCTGAAGGTTAGCACCATTGGCTCACACATGCACAACGGTTACGTCCTGTTTGGATGTGCTGAAGCTTTGAAGCCTGCACACCCGGGGCAGTTCTCATCTGCAGCTCTGCAGCCAGCAGGAAACTGACCCGGATTCTGGAGAAGAAAATCACTAATCCGATTCAGATCTCGATTCCTCTTAGAGGCAAATCCTCAGAAGAAGCAATCTTTTTCTTGTTGTCTTTACCTGTCATGTTGGGACTCCTGACTCTGAGGTTCTCCTTTGTAGAAACTGGTGGTGGAGAACATGGACGTTCTGACCCAAATGAGGACAAGCTTTGACAAACCTGACCACATGGCCGCTCTCTTCAAAAAACTCACCTGTGAGATTTGTTTTTGAATGTCTTGAATCATGGAGGAGCTTTGAATGGGACCTTAAAACCTCCTTCTCTTTGTGTGTTTGCAGCTGTGGACAGTGTCCTGAAGAGGATGACCATCATTGGCGTCATCTTGTCATTCCGCTCACTGGCTCAGGAGGCTCTGAGAGATGTAGGGTGTCAGTGTTGACTTGTTGTTGGCCATGTGCAGGTGTATGTGCACATCTGAACCTGCTCCCGTCTTTGTGTGCCTGCAGGTGTTGTCCTGTCACATTCCCTTCTTGGTCAGTTCTGTGGAGGACTTTAAGGACCACATCCCTCGAGAGACAGACATGAAGGTGGAGCACACGCTCGCTCAGGCACGCTCACTAACAAGAGAGGCGCTCGTGTTCATTTAAGATGCTCGTTTCTGCTCCGCAGGTGGCCATGAATGTGTACGAACTGTCCTCAGCAGCTGGACTTCCCTGTGAGATTGACCCAGCTCTGGTGGTTGCACTGTCCTCCCAGAAGAGCGGTGAGCCTCGATGTCATTACAAACGTGCGCGCTCTCTGCAGTGCAATCATTACTGCATGACCCTCTAAATGTGTGTGAGCAGAAAACATCAGTCCAGAGGAGGAGTACAAGATCGCCTGTCTGCTCATGGTGTTTGTGGCAGTTTCTCTACCAATGTTCGCCTGCAGCGTGATGTCACAGTACAGCCCTGCTATTGAAGGTACAGTCTGACCTGCCCAGCCCTCCTCAGCTCAGGTACTAAGGGGATCCAAATCCAACTGATGCAATGAATTATACTTTATTGTAAAGTAGCATTTTTATTTGTTCTGTCCAACACGGCCACAACAGGCACACGGCCTCAGACTAGGGGAGATGATCAGAAAGGGGCGTGGCATATGAAAAATGGACACCAGAAAGCTGAGGAACACAGTTTATTAGAGAAAGACAAAAATGAAAACTACAAAATAAAATCATTACTGCGCTGGTTTTAAACTTGCTTACTCTGGGTATGTCGGTTTCAAAAGACCGGATATGAGTTGGCGTTATTACCCTCGACTTGGTAACCCTGGGTTAACGGGCGTGCACAGCAGGTTCATAAAGACATTCTCAATAGAGCGCCGATATCCCGAGTCACCATGGAAACGCGTCGAGAAAAAAAGAAAGCGCTACACTTCAGTGAGACGGAGTCTGAGATTTTAATGACGGCGTATGAAGAAAAAAGTAACACGGCTGCATCAGCAAAAGAAAAAGTTTCTGGTTGTAGTAGAAGAACAGACAAAGTAATTGTACCAATTTCTGATCTTATTTCCATTTTCCTTGTGAGGCATATATATATATAACTTATCCAATTTTGACACCTTAAATGAATTACTTCTATTGGTAACAAGTAACTGAGTTTAATTTAATCAACCTAATTTCTTAAGTCTATAAAACTCAATTGTTTATACAACTCATATTTACATATTTATCTGACTAAATGTCATATTACTCCAATTCAATTAATCTTTTTTCCATCTTAATTAATTATATTTCTTGAACTCTCATATGTCTAAGTTTGAGCCAGCAGATGTGCTCATTTTTATAAAAATAAAAACGACAGGGAAAAAATGCACGGAGTGCATAAATTCATTGAAGTATTTTCCATCATTGTCACTACGCGAGAAATGGTAGTAATGCTGTATAAACTCATCTTCTCCCTCCCTCTCACTCATGGTGCAGAGACTTGAGCAAAGTAGGACAAAATAACTCAAAACACAGTAAAACAGCTAAACAACTAAACACATTTGGTCAAAAACCCACACTTAAACCCAAATCCGTCCAGACAGGCAAAGGGAGTGGTATCCCACAATCCTTTGCGGTGCCGATCTAACAGCAGCACCAAAGTTACACCTACTTAATTGAATTAATTTGAGTGAAAGTAAAATAACTGTCTGATAACTACGTGTTATTTTTAAACTGACTTAACAAAAAAGAAAAAGATTTATCTTAACTGAAGCAAATAATTAAGTTAGATCAAAGTATAAAGTTTATTTTTCCAACATCCATATGTGGTCTTATCACCCTCTCATGGTGGAAAAAGTATTATCTGAGCTTCTTCATCCACTAAATCATCTTCAAATGGACACGCCATGCTGCTTCACCTCTCTGTAAACAAACTAAGCTTCAACTAAACCTGCTCCAGACCAGGTTATGTTCAGAGCATGAGTTGCCATGGTAACTGGACATACCCTGAAACATACCTCCATTTCTGGAACTGAAAGCTGAGGTTATCAACTTCCTTAGCCTCAAACTTACCGTGGTAACTAACATAACCTGCTTTCTGGAAAAAACCCCAGCACAGCTCCAACTCAAAACAACAACTGCTCCTCAGCCTCCTGCTCTGCTCTCTCTACATGCCTGCCCCCCTGGATGAGGCCTTTTCTGACTTAAATACCTGGCAGGTGTTGATCAAGATCATTGGCCACACCTGCCAGGTGAGCAGAATGACGGGATGCAGCACAGCGGCTGCAAGACATAACACTAACAGCTGAGCAAACAAATCAGAGCTGAAGGCCTCTTGTGTTGGACAGATTTTACTGTTACAACAGAGGATTATGGTAAATGGTAAATGGCGTATACTTATATAGCGCCTTTCTTCCTACAAGGACAAAGCGCTTTACAGTCACAGACCCATTCACCCAGTCACACACACATTCACTCACACATTCACACACTGGTGGTCGCTCCGCTGCCAAACACAGGCGCCCGCCTACCACCAGAGGCAAGGTGGGGTTCAGTGTCTTGCCCAAGGACACTTCGACACATGGGCGTGCAAGGCGGGAATCGAACCTGCAATCTTACGATCATGGGTCGACCGCCCTACCGCTGCACCACGGCCGGATTAGGAAGAGAGGCAAAGGTGTAGACAGTGGGGCAAACAATTATTTAGTCAGACACCAATTGTGCAAGTTCTCCAACTTAAAAAGATTAGAGAGGCCTGTAAATGTCCTCATAGGTAAACCTCAACTTTGAGGGACAAACAGAAAAAAAATCCAGAAAATCTCATTGTCTGATTTTTAAAGAAAATATTTGTAAATTATGGTGGAAAATAAGTATGTGGTCAATAACTAAAGTTTAATTCAATACTTTTCTATACACCCTTTGTGTTTAACGACAGCAGTCAAACATTTTCTGTAAATTTTTACAAGATTTTTACAAACTGTTGCTGGTATTTTGGTCCATTCCTCCATGCAGATCTCCTCTAGAGCAGTGATGCTTTGGGGTTGTTGCTGGGCAACACAGACTTTCAACTCCCTCCAAAGATTTTCTATGGGGTTGAGATCTAGAGACTGGCTAGGCCACTCCAGGACCTTCATAACGCTTGTTATGAAGCCACTCCTATGTTACCCGGGCAACAGTGTGTTTGGGATCATTATTATGCTGATAGACCCAGCCATGTTTCATCTTCAATGTCCATGCTGATGGAAGGAGGTTTTCACTCAAAATCTGACGATAAAAGACCCCATTCATTCTTTCCTTTACACCAGGGGTCACCAACCCTGTGCCCGCGGGCGCACTGGCGCCCGCGAGCACCCCTTGTGGGCGCCCGCAGGGAATGCACCCAAAAAAAATCTTTTTTTTTTTTTATTGAAGCAAATATTCAACAAACAACCACGGCATGTCTGTCAATGACAACAATATCAATTCTGAGATAAAGGTAGACAAAGAAACCCAAATATGTAAACAAATATAACTTAAAAAATAATCAAAAGTAAGGGTCTATTACAAAAGTATAAATAGATCAGATAAATTACACAATTTCTGGACATTCTTATGATTCATGTAATGTAAAGATTTCGAGAATAGGTTGAGGTGGTTGGGTAATCCATTAATGTCAGGATTAATATTCCTGTCTGTTTTTATTCACATTTTTGTTTAAAAAGTTAAAATTAAGATAAAGTTTTAAAGGTTGAAAAGTTTAACTTTAGTGTGTTCAATAAATATTTATCTTGTTCGGCTGCAACCTAAAGTCTGTTTTGAATTTAGGCTCCCTCTGCAATTGAGTTTGACCCCGCCCCCTGTAATACAATTTTTTTTGGGGGGGGGGGGGGGGTTTGGAGGTTTTTTTAGTGGCGCCCTTCATACCACTTGGTGCCCATGAAATAGCCCTCGGTCTCAAAAAGGTTGGTGAACCCTGCTTTACACGGATCAGTCGTCCTGGTCTCTTTGCTCAAAAACAGCCTAGAGCATGATGCTTCCACCCCCATGCTTTACAGTAGGTATGATGTTCTTTGGATTGTTTTTGAAAGGTCTGAAAGGAAAACTCGCCAGTTGCGAGCATTTTCTCCTTTTTGACCAGTAAGAGTTAGAGGGTTAGATAGCGGGGATCGAACCACCGACCCTTCGATCATTAGACAACCTAATCAACTGCCTGAGCCACAGCGCAGCGTAACAGAGTGAAGGAGAGGCTACATGTGCATTTCCACTGAAGTAAACACTTAGCACAGCGCTCATATTGCTTGTAAGTGATGTAATGACAGTTTCTTTCTTAATAGTTTGACAGCCTTACAATCTAAAGCCTTACCAGTGTTTATCTTCTTCTTATTTAAAAGTCCTCTCTAAGTGGTTGGAAAACATGAAGTGTGTCTTTGTTAATAGTTTATTGAGGTCTTTGCAGCTTCCTAATTTAAAGAAGGGCGTTTCTAACCTCAAAGCTCTGATTATCGTTTCCATACAAATGAGAAGACTTAATGTTCAGGAGGAGCGAATTCCATCGATCGGCTTCTCCTTGTTAGTTTTGGACTGAACCCACTGATCACATCAACAAGTCACAGGCCTGATTGGTCGATGCCGTTTCTTTGTCAAAGTTCTTGTTGGCTGCAGCAACTTTGTTAGAAAAATGTTCTTTAGTTTGTGTTACTTTTTAAAAGATAACTACCTGTGTGAATCTCTTGTAAGTGTTGTATGTTTGTGGCTTGCATAACGTTATATATTTATTTTATTAAATAATAATCTGTAAATGGTAAAAGTGTCTTTATAATCATCGTATTACTGCTTAAAGTCAGCTTGGAAAGGTTCCTTGTATGTGTTGGAGGTGTGCAGCCACATTTCCTGTTCTCTTTGAAACACAATCACCTTTGTCTGCGTTTGCTGCCCCCTGCAGGCCACTGCAACAACATCCACTGCCTGGCCAAAGCCATCAACCAAATCGCAGCAGCGCTCTTCACCATCCACAAGGGCAGCATCGAGGACCGGCTCAAGGAGTTCCTGGCTGTACGTCCCAGACACACTTTCCCTTTTATACCTGGAAGTTCAGGCTTTTGGCAAGAAAACAGGAAAACACTGTAGCTGGAACTGCAACAGCAAGCAGCAAGTTTTTTTGTTTTAAACAGATTCTGCCACAAAACATTTAAGAAGCAGGACTGAAATCTGCAGAGCATGAAAACCTTTTCAGCTCAACCTTGTTTCAAGAGAATCCTTCAAACTCATTTGCATTCATAAAATCAGATTTCACCTAAAAATGTATGAGGGGGGGTCATCAGAGGGGGAAAAGTCTTGGTTAACCAAACTGTAACAGAAGTTATCTAATGACTTGAGTTACTTACAGTTCCCGAGTACTTATCATTTTTGTATGAAAAACGGGATACAGGAACTGTTTATTAGTGGGTATTTCTACCAGGTTAGTTAATGGTTTATAAAGGTCTAGTTTGTCTTAAACCAGTTGGTTTTAGATGTGAATATTTGTTTTACTCTCAGGTTCTTTTCAGATTGTTTACTTGTTGTTTTTTTCACAGATGAACTGTAACACAAACTCACAATCCTGTTGTTGGAGCATCGCACAAAAACCCACAACAGATGTCCATGTTGTTTTTTTTGCCTGTCTTACTTAAAGCTGCTGCTGGACAGAAAGGATCAATTCCTGCGTTGTGTTGTTTGTGTGCAGCTGGCTTCATCCAGTTTACTAAAGATCGGCCAGGAGACGGACAAGACTACGACCCGCAACCGGGAGTCTGTGTACCTGCTGCTGGACATGGTGAGAGCAGCTGTCACTCATCAGTGCCTTCCAGCCAAAGTGTTGGACCTTAACAGCTGCTTTTGTGTGTTTCTGTTCCAGATCGTGCAGGAGTCGCCCTTCCTCACTATGGATCTGTTGGAGTCCTGCTTCCCTTATGTCCTGCTGCGAAATGCCTACCATGCTGTCTACAAGCAGAGCATCAGCGCCAACGCATAGACACACACACACACACACACACACTGACACATGCACGGCACACTAAACCCAAACTCAACACACTAGTCATAGCACGACGAGTGACTTTAAGAAAACACTAGAACCACATGGAAATGAACAAAGGCACTCCATCTAAATGGAGGGACCAGTGTGATCACTGTAAGTCTTGTTTTGTGTGACGCGTCTGAGACCACGGCTGCAGCGGTGCTCCGTGTTTAAAGATTTAAAGAACAAAAGTATAAACAGATAGATTCTATTCAGCTGAAACACCAAGATAAACAGTACTTTTCTTTTGGGCTGCTGATGACCTTTGGAGGCGGGGCTATTCTTTTCTGCAGGTGTGCATTAATCCTGACCAGGTAACACAGCCAACATGCACACACTGGTTCTAACTAGTACTACGTGGTGACTCCGTTTTTCTTTTCTAGTAGTTGTAACAAACTTTTGTGGGTGAAAATCTATTAACTGTATTCTATATTAATGTAAGCTGAACTGTATGTTTTCCTTCATGTTTTTGTTTGTTATTTTTATTAAATTGCCAAAAGTGACACTAAAAATTGGAAGGTTGGCTGATGTAAAAAGAAAGTTTTGGTTCCACAGTTGTGATAAACTGAAGACAGTTTGGAGGGGGAAACAAAGTCCATTTGCCTTTTTGAAAGGCTTCTTCAGCTGTGCTCCAAACAGGAAGACGGAGCTCATAATCAGGACTGTGGGATGCGACGAGGCAAAATAAACAGATTTATATGTCCAACTGACTCTGTGTCATGTCTTCCAATTTGAAAATGTTTCATTGACATATAAAAGCAGACCAGACTGTAACAAAGTGTGTGTTAGTGTGTGTAGATGAGCCATTTGGCCCAAGCAGACATGTTTCAGTCTAGGATCTCAAACTGAAGGTGACATTAAAGTTGAGTTTGGCATCTGGACATTAAATCTGAATTGTCCCCCCCCCCCTCTTCCAAGTGGTTGACTGAGTGTCTGAGCGGTTCATACATCATCCAGGGGGTCCCCCCGCATTCCTAAGGGCTTCCTGTGGGAAAAGTGTGTTTTTGTGTCCGCTGTATGTCTGTTGAATACGTTTGGTCATCGGCGTAGACTGACATGGTGCTTCTGAGAACGCCCAAAGCGCTTCAGTAACAGACGCATTCACACTGATGGCAGCTCTAAGGGGCCAACCTGTAACCTCCACAAGCAATGTGTGTCTTTCCTAAGGACACTGCAACACATGGGTGGGCAGGGCGGGAACCGAACCTGCAATTTCCCGGTCAGAGGCTGACCGCTCTACCTCTGCAGCGGCCGACCCAAGTCTGTTTATGTCTACTAATCAACATCCTGGTCCTGAAGATGCTTGACTTTGATGTTTCTGCTCGTTTTACATTTAAAACTCGCCTGTCTCGTTTGTTCTAGTTGTTTCCATACGTCATCAGATTCTGCAGAGCGTGAGTTCATATTTACAATTTGAGTAACAACAAAAAACATGGTTGGTTCTATGAAATGCCCATCCTCCAAATGTTCATAGGTCCAGTTCAGTGCAAGAACCGAATGCATGTGTGTGTGCCTTCCACCGCCCAGTCCAAGGTTGCTGAGTTTGCAGTTGTGCAGCTTAAGTTGGGCCTTGAGTCAAGGCCTAGCAGATTCAGAACCAGGTGTGGGCAATTCCCTTGTTATGTCATCATGAGTGAAGCAGATAAAAGGCCTGAGTTGATTAGAGGACTGTGCTGCATTTGGAAGATTTTTCAATGGAATCCCTTCATTTCATGGACTCCTGCTAAATTGGACAAATGTGAAATAAGTGAAACCAAATGTTCATTCCTAACTTTGGTTGGAAATGTTTTGTTGGCAATGACAGCCTGGTCTTGAACTCCTGGACATCAGCAGATGCTGGTTTTCTCCTTCTGAATGCTCTGCCAGGCCTTTACTGCAGCATAAATCAATAGTAAGTCAATACAAACAATAAATAACAATACATAAATAATAAGTCAATAAATAATGAAAAAAATAATTACATTATTATTAGTAGTAGTAGTACTATTATATAATAATAATAATAATAATAATAATAATAATAATAATAATAATAATCAAAAGAAGTCCAAAAGTGAACAATAGATTTACCCTAAAAAAAACAGTCTGGCCTCTTATCTAAATGTGTTTCCACAAATGTTCTGAACACATCCAGACTGTATTACTAGTTGGTACCACGGTTATCCATCTGGGTTAACTCTTTTTATTGCTAAGATCCACTTTTTCCTTAAGTCTGAATCCATTGGAAACCTGCAAGAAAAGTTCAGTCACTGAGTCAGAAATGTATAAATCTGTATTACTATAATAGCCTAGTATGCTGTATACAGGCTAGCAAAATAAAATGTGCATTTATATTGACAGCAAAATAAATGTACATCATGCAGCATGTTGATAACAGCCCTGCAGAATCATGCATGTCAACATGTGTTCCATTAATAAAGCCACTGCAGCCTTAAAGTAAAATAAAATAAAGTACTTACCTGTGAAATGATACACCTACCTCCTTCATGGACTCATTTATCTGATTTTGGCAGTTGAAACCCGCACAATGAAGTGGCATTTTGCAAAAAATGTGTTCAAATGCATGCACTGCAGCAGTAACTTGACCTCACCAAGATGGCGGTGCTCTCCTCCCATGAGGAACCACCTGATGTCTCCTCTAGCGATAGAACTCATTGGTGCGTACGGTTTTATAAATCTGAATATTTCTGTGCATACGCACGTCCTATGTTTAATCCTTACGCCACTTCTGACGCAAATCCTACGCAAAGTTTTATAAATGAGGCCCCAGGCCTTTTATCTGCTTCACACATGATAACATAACAAGGGAATTGTCCACACCTGCCCATGCAATAGCATGGAAGTCAATTGTCCAATTACTTAGGAGCCCATGAAATGAAGGGATTGTGTTTAAAAATGCTTTAGTTTTTCACATTTTATACAATCTTTTTGTTCAACCCATGAAATAAAAGCTGAAAGTCTGCACTTCAATGGCATCTGAGTTGTTTTATTCAGAATTCACTGTAGTAATGTACAGAAACTAAATTAGAAAAAATGTGTCTCTGTCCAAAGATTTATGGTCCTGACTGTAAATACCTCCCATCTGTCTGCAAGCTTATGTTTCTTATATTGACTTTGATATGACAAACTAACACACGGTCTCCAACTTGAAAACAAGCAGCTTTCACGTTCCTGTCAGAAAGACGCTGATCTTTGTCAGCAGACTTCAATGCATTCTTTGAAGCAAACCTATGATATTCTTCAAGTCTGGTTTTCAAGTGTCCCAGTTGGAGTTTAACCCTTGTGCTATCTTAGATGACCCCCCCCCCCTTGCATTGACGTGTTCTCCCTACCATGACAAAGGTGGATAAAGGTGGAAAGATTTCATGTAATCCATGGACACCAGTGAAGATCACAAATCATTGAAGAAAAAAGGTTCAGAGCTCTGTCCAGAGCATGTGTCAAACTCGAGGCTCGCGGGCCAAATGTGGCCCGCCATGTCATTTTATGTGGCCCGCCCGAGAGTAGGGCTGTGACGATGACCTCATCACCGCATCACGCACTTTTATTTTTTTTGAAAGTTCAGCATATGGTGCGTGATGGAACTATAATAAACACGTTCATTTTTGCTGATAATTTCTTTTTTCCGCTAGTCCTGTGTTCAGACTTTCCTTCTTTCTTTCAGACTGTTCTCTCCTTCTCCCCCCCCCCCCCCCGCCGTCACTCTCTCTCACTGCCTCTGCTGCACGTGACACGCGGCTCCCTTACACACACAGGTGCACACTTTCAGAAGCACACATCCTCATTCTACAACAGAAGTTTCCGTTTCGCGAGAAAAAATACGACAAATAGACCTTTTTCACACTTCCGCATTTTTTGACCGGAAATACGTCACTGACGTGTAAAACAACTTCCTGTTACATTGCGGCACATATGAAGAATGGCAGAGTCGAAGAGTTGCAGTTTCTGTTGTGTTCCAGGCTGTTCGTCTTCCAACCAAAAACAGCCCTACTTTTCATTTCATTATTTTCCTGTGGATCCAAACCTGAAACCCAAATGGATATAGGCGAGAGAGGAAGGGCATGGTTTTAATGTAAACACAGGTAGCACCCTCTGCTGCCGGCACTTACTGACTTCGCTCCGGATTGTGGTGCGGCTGCGTCGTTCGTCGCCTGAAGGGTGGTGTCGTCCCGAGTATTTTCCCTTGGAACAACTTTACCGATCCTTTGAGAAGGGAGTCGGTATATGACAGAACCTCAAACGTCAGTCTATGCAGCTATGCTGTGAAGATAGCGACATGGTGGCTAAGCTAAGGCATAAATGGATCACAACTACGTGACACACCCACCTGCAGGTAAGGTTGTTCATAATGTGTTTGGTTAACGTTAGTCAACTATGTGAACCCTTATTGGATAAATGCATTTCTACCTGAACAAATTAATGTTTATAATAAAAGCTGTTCATGCTCTCACCTATTTTAATTACATGTATTTAATTAATTTTGAGTATTTTTTTCATTTTGTCATTAACAAAAATAAATTAAACGTTTTTGTGATTAAATACTTAACATACTTTTCAAAACATGATTACTGTGTTGTGTTGAAAGGTAGCATAAATATGTTTAGACTGATTTTTAATTTCTTTATCTTTCCAGGTGCTCTGGATGAGGCTTTGATTACATCCATGACTTAGAAGCCAAGTTCCTTTGCTGGAGCCAGGAGACGATGTCATGGCGGACAAAGAGTTCCTCGTTCGAGACCTCCTTACTGACATTGGATGTAAACTCATCATTCCACCTTTTAAGCGTTCAGCTCCATCAGCAAGGAGGAAACGGAACAAACCCAGCCATCACCCGCCTCAGAATTATGGTGGAAAGAGTGATCAGTAGGATAAAGTCCTTTGACATCAGGGACTCTCCTGATGGGCAGTGTGAATCAGATCTGGCTAAACTGCCGTGTTTTGGCAAATTATCATGGACTTTTTTGTTTTGAAGAGTGAATTAATGTTTGGTATGTAAATAATGTTTAATGTGCAAGTAGTATGGAAAACTTTACTGTTCCCACATATTCTTAAAATCTAATTAAATATAATTGTTATATTCGTAATATTTTTCTGTTGAAATGTGACTTTGACTTCACAAAAAAATTAGATGAACAAATAAAACAAATTTGGTCAATTGTGCCTCATTTATTTTTTTGGTATGCGTAACAACAACTGATTAATCACAACTCAAATAACATCAAACATTTACAATAAAAAATAACATTACAGATCATCAACAGTAAGGCAGAAGGCTGAACTGATTGTTAAAGACAAGATAAGTGTAATTTAAGGTATACATTCATGCATTTGCCATAATATATATCCAAGTTCTCTTTCATTCCATCTCAGAAACCCATCCAACACAGCCATGAGAGGTTGGGGCTGCACCTGGCATAATCTGCTTCCAGATGTCATCATATATGGATCTGGCTGTGGTCCTACACAAGAGAAACAACACACAAAAGTTAGACATGAGTGCATAACTACATTTAAATGTAATTCATTATATCTGCTGTAACCATAATTTGGTTAGTCATAAGATTAGAAAAAAACACTTAACTTGCTGTCAACAAAGCAACAAAAAGTTAAATGAATCACCTGTATATGCCTTGTACAGTGTGGACCTCAGACCGTCCCTGCCAACTGTTTTGGGCTTTTGCAGGATGGATTCCCTTAGAAGTAAAAGGCAGAAAGCAATTACAGTCTGTATTCACTACTGGGGGTGTTTTTATAATAATTTACAGTTGTTAAGGATACACATCCGTTCTTAAATCATAATGACAATTTGATCACAAACCCACCTGTGCTCTTGGTCTGTGCCATCTTTGCAAGCCACTCGTGCAGGCCAGGGGGGTGGAGCAGCCTGCAAACCAGCTGTGAATAATGTGCGGTCTGGAACAGGATGTCAACTATCTGATTGCAAAATCCTTTACCAGCCGCACAACTGCAGAAGAAAGCTTTTAGGTTAGCACTTTCCAGTGATATATAGACACAATAAATTAAATTGGTTAAAATTA
Source organism: Oryzias sinensis (assembly GCA_037389245.1). Classification (NCBI taxonomy): domain Eukaryota; kingdom Metazoa; phylum Chordata; class Actinopteri; order Beloniformes; family Adrianichthyidae; genus Oryzias; species Oryzias sinensis. The sequence continues at coordinate 28,461,974 of CM074500.1, forward strand.
AGACATACTTATTTTGCTACATCAATGTAACACGAAACTATAACTGTCAGTAGGGTGACCAGATTTGAGATAGTAAAAAAGAGGAGTGAAGTGAGTTTGTGAGATATTTCATCGACAGTAATTGGTGTGCAGAGCTGCGTACATAAAAGCAAATATGATTGGATTTCATCTATGTTCAATGTTATTTTATTATATAGGTATCAAAAAAGAGGACATGTCCTGGAAAAGAGGACGTGTGGTCACCCTAGTTTCAGAAAAATAATACTAATAGTAAGTGAAGAAAGTGCCGCAACCGCAGCAGGAAAAAGAATGAACACGCATACGGGCACCTTAACATTTCTTATTTACAGCTTCACCAAATTTTTGGGTGTTATGTTAATCTCATGCCTTTTCACTTAAACATACACACAACATATTCACTGCGATGTGTTATACCTCATATTACAAATTCATAACGCCAGGATTTACAGTTGACGTAACAAAGAGTTACCGGTGTGATGCGGCTATGGCTAAAGCTAGCGGAAGCTTACCTTGGTAATGGTGGATAAACTCTTCGTGGACGAATTTATATCCCTTGTCTAATTTGTTTCCTTTAGTGGACGAATGCATCTTCACACTCTTCATCACATCGGCGCTGGTGAACTTCGGAACACAACTCAGGCTCTTTGAAAACACTCTAGGCTCTGCCATTCCTCCCCAGCGAAGCACAAACCGGAACTAGGTTTACACGTTGATGACGTATTTCCGTTTTTTGCGAAAAAGGTCTATTTACTGCTTTCTAATGATTAATTTCCATTGTGTTCATTTCCGTTACAAGCTGTGCGTTCTTAAGGGCGCGACACGATCGCCCGCCGTGTTGGGGGGGTTTATTACCGTTCTCAGTCACTCTGTAACACCAAACATGAACGCGCACTGTTAGATTTCCATGAATATCACTACATGTTTGGTTTGGGAACTATTTTGTGCAGCGCTAAGTTGCGTGTTTGTATAAATAAAGGCGGAGCCTCCTGCCCCGCGTTCTTCATGGCTGTCAGGATTCATGGCTACCGGAAAGGTGACAAAGTGTCTGCAGTCTGTTTATTACTGGGCAATAAATAATATTCTGAGATGTCTGTACCAGAGAACACAGGAGAAGGCTCACATGCAGCTAGAGAGCAGAAGAATCAACGCACACCCCCAACACACGTGTGCCCTTCCTCCTAGTCCAACACACGCAGCGCGCTGACACAGTCAATCTACAACACCTACATAGTTAGTCCATTAGTTAGATATGTAGTAGTTAGTTGTTACTGTTATTTGTTAATAAAAAATACTACGTTGTAATTGTATTTATTTCTGATGCGGCCGCTGGGGGATTTTTTTATGGGGGGGGGGGGGGGCGGTGACAGACACAGCACCCCCTGGTGGTTCATCACCGCAGTGATAAAAAAATCCGACACGTCACAGCTCTACCCACGAGAGAGCATAAAAGTTATAATAAATAAACAATGAGTTATTTAACATTAAGGAGTAGTTACATTTATTTTTCATTACATTTAGTTACATAAGTTATATCTTATACCTTTGAGGACAGACACTATGCTGATGTGGCCCTCAGTGAAAACGAGTTGGACACCCCTGGTCTAGTGGGTCTAGATGGCCCAACTCCCAATGTTAAAGTGCCTAGGACAGCACAAGGGTTACCTGATATCATGGTAGCAAAGTCTAGTCGCTGGATGTTGGCTGGTAAACCTCAGGGTGAGGGTGAAATTACAGAGGGACATTTGGGACTGCAGCTTTCTCTGTTTTACCAAAACATGGCTGAATCCAGTTGTAGCATATCTTAAACTTCTGATCACCAAACGCCACCCCTTGTGCATTGTGCACCAATAGAAAGAGAGTTGCCTTGTTGTAAGTAGTAATCGCCATCTTATCCTCTTTAAAATTGTGTTCAACTACTCAGAAAGATCAATATTTGTCTCAAGTGTGACTGCAAGTTTATAATTTTATGTTTCTTCAAGGTTTTTGGTGACTCTCTCCACTATCATGTTTTCTCTTGATTAACCCTTGTGCTATCTTAGATGACCACACCCTTGCATTGACCTGTTCTCCCTACCATGACAAAGGTGGATAAAGGTGGAAAGATTTCATGTAATCCATGGACACCAGTAAAGATCACAAATCATTGAAGAAAAAAGGTTCAGAGCTCTGTCTAGTGGGTCTAGATGACCCCACTCCCAATGTTAAAGTGCCTAGGATAGCACAAGGGTTAATTGTCCTTCCATATGCTTTCCTCTCAGCGTCTTTGTTCTCAGCAACATTTTTACTCACAGGTACAGACTGCAGAAATATGGAGAGACAATGGAAGCAATGCCCAGATTGAGAGAGAGTCCATTAAAGTACAAGCAGATTTTTAAAAGCTGAGCATCTTAAATAATGTTTGACGGTGGTTGCTGATTGTATTGATTCACAACCTCACAACATTTTTCTAATAGGATCCAATTTTTGATTTATGAAAATAAAGAGGGCATGATTCAGTCAGTCTGAAAGGATGAGGAGCATTTTCTTTTTACATCTTTATTCACAGCCACAGTTTGAACTCCAAGTGCTTTCTAACTAAATGTTTGTGCATGAAGGAATGATGGAGAAAGTTGCCTTTTCAAAAAAATATTGCTTTTAGACTGCAGATCTGTGACACCATAGGAAAAACATGTGTTTGAAAATGGGACCAAGCGTGAGAGAAGGTCAGATGAAAGGCGGCTATCGGGAGATGGAATCGGGACTTGGTGCTTCCTTTTTCCGAGTGCACGACAAATCTGAGGAAAGGGAGAAGAAAGGAAGAGGGGGAGGGGGCATTATCCAAAAACAACAGAAGGAAAGAGAAGAAGAGTAGAAGAGAGTTAGCACTGTCAGTCTGGTTTCAAGATCTAACTTATCATGAAGCCATGGTTCAGATCTGAAGAAGGTCAAAAACACGACTCCTCAGATGTCGGCTCCTCTTCTGTGTCTTACCTCAGTCTGGCTGATGAGAAATCTGGCAGTTTGTTTCAACATTGATTTAGAGTCATGTGCTGTTAATACATGAAAATAACTTCAGTTGTTCTTTCAAAAGAAAACTTTATAAAATTTGATTTCATATTTAAAGTGACGGGCTGGACAGTGGTGCAGTGGTTAGCAGTCTTGGCTCTCAGCAGGAAGGCCCAAGTCCCAACTGGGACCCCTCTGTGTGGAGCCTGCATGCTCTCCCCGTGGGGGATTCCTTCGACAGTCCAAAAACACGTTTGTAGGTGAACTGATGACTCTAAATTGTGCTCAAGTGTGCATGTGTGTTTGTGGCCCTGCGACAGACTAGCAACCTGTCCAGGGTGTCCCCCACCTTTGCCCAACAGTGGCCGGGTCATAGGCTCCAGCCGCGTGTGACCCCATAAGGAACAAAACGGAAATCAGAAAACAGAGGAACTTAAGGTAACATGATGATAAACATTATCACTGTGGAAAACATAATGTCCATTTTTGCCATGGACACAAAACTTTAATTTTGAAAGTACACGAACATCATCCTGTCGGATAGTATCATCTGCAACGTGCATTGATTTCTGTTAATGGACACTATGAAAGCCGTCATTCCACTTATTCCATGGACCGTGTTTTACTGATGATGTAGTGTGCTTTGGATCAGGAGCTTCTCCACGCCTTCTTCAGACTTTTCTCTGGCCATCATTCTGGTAGAGGTTGATTTTGGTTTCATCTGTCCAAAGAATGTTTTTCCAGAACTTTCTTAGATACTTTTTAGCAAAGTCCAATCTAGCCTTCCTGTTCTTGAGGCTTATGAGTGGCTTGCATCTTGCAGTGTTCCCTCTGGATCTACTTTCATGCGGTCTTCTTTTGATGGTAGACTTGGATATTGATCCGCCTACCTCCTGGAGAGTGTTGTTCACTTGGTTGGCTGTTGTGAACGGGTTCCTCTTCACCGTGGAAATGATTCTGCCATCATCCACCACTGTTGTCTTTCGTGGACGTCCAGGTCTTTTCGCGTTGCTGAGTTCATCAGTGCTTTCTTTCTTTCTCAGGATGAACCACACTGTTGATGTTGCCATTCCTAATACTGTAGCAATTTCTGGCATGTTTTTTTCTGTTTTCTCAGCTTAATGATGGCTCCTTTCACCTGCATGGAAAGCTCCTTTGACCGCATGTTGTCTGTTCACAGCAAAATCTTCCAAATGCACCAAATATTAGGAATGACTGTTTGGTTTTCACTTATTTCATTTGTCCAATTGCTTAGGAGTCCATGAAATGAAGGGATTCATTGAAAATCTTCCAAATGCAGCACGAGTCCTCTAATCAACTCCAGGCCTTTTATCTGCTTCACTTATAATGACATAACATGGGAATTGCCCACACCTGCCCATGCAATAGCATGGAAGTCAATTGCCCAATTACTTAGGAGTCCATGAAATGAAGGGATTGTGTTTAAAAATACTTTAGTTTTTCACATTTTTATACAATCTTTTTGTTCAACCCATGGAATAAAAGCTGAAAGTCTGCACTTCAATGGCATCTGAGTTGTTTTATTCAGAATTCACTGTAGTAATGTACAGAAACTAAATTAGAAAGAATGTGTCTCTGTCCAAAGATTTATGGTCCTGAATATATTCAATCAGTTGTTAGTACTTTATTCTTATTTTTGTTTAATTCGCTTTTTTCTTTTTTACAGAGAGCGGACTGTACAGACAGACAGACAGACAGACAGACAGACAGACAGACAGACAGACAGACTACTTTACCGCTAGTTTTTGTCCAGATGATGAATCTAATTCTAATGAATTCACTCATCAACCACAGCATACTTGAGCTCTGCACTGAGTGAAGCTCAGTGTGAAGTATTGTTTGTGCCCCTCTGCCTTCATTACTGAGTGTTTCATCTGGACCTGATCTTCTGTCTCTGACTCTGTTTGCCTCCCGCCTGCTCTGAATCTCGCCTGGATACGGACTATTCCTGTTACTTCTCTGATGCTCTCATGCTGGTGATTGGCCCCTGCCTGCCTGACCCGGATTTAGCTTTGTGGACTTTACGCTGAGCTAATAAAGCTGCTGCATTTGGATCCAGCCGTCTGCCTGTTCTTGTGCTTTGGATCATAAAACATGATGTTTCGCATCATTTCCCTCCATTGACAACCCTGTTGCTCAGCATATCAAATAGTCCACTTCTTGTGAAAAACAATTTCAATCCAAAATAAGTGTTGTGGCCAGAAAGGCAGGAAGCTTTTAGCGCAGACACTCATTCAGCTGTGATCGATTAAAGAAAAGCTTTTACGGTCTTCACTTCCGAGAATCCCGTCAGCACTTCTCTCTGCCACACTTCCCTTCCTCCCCTGGCATGTCATGCAGAAATTCCTGCAACTGTGATTCATGTAAACATGACTGTTTGCTTGGCATGTCCAGACTGTCCTGCAGATCATTTTGCTTCATCGGAAAAATGAATGAATTATTCATCTCTAAAGACCCTAGCAGCAATAAAACAATGAAACAAGCAAATCTGCTCGGTTGTTGTAATGTTCCAAAGTTTTTATAAAAATAATGTGTGTCAAGACTCCTATTCAGATTCAGGGGCAACAAGTCACAAAGTGATCTTCAGACAAACCCACAAACATGGGTTTGTGGGTTTTCTGTCCAAATATGTTTAACATTCATCCAAACATTTGTAGTTACATTCTTAGAACTATTTTGTTTGAAAGTTTTAATCTTATTAATTATAATTGTTGTCATTAATACAGCAAGACATTTGTTTGTTTTTTTGTTTTTTCAATGAAATCGGGCCAACATTTCACCAGGAAACATAAAGCCCAAAGATCCGGCTCCCCTGTCCAATAAACAATTGGGATTTTTGGATGTTTACAAATTGACTAATAGTGTTGCAGCTTTGGAAAAATATTTCTGTGTCAATTTTCTGACTGGGACCCACAGATATAAAGATCCCAGACTCGCTGTCCTTCAGAATCCAGGCCAACAGATCTGCAGACATACAAAGCCGTAGACCTACAGATCCCAGATCTACAGAGCCACAAACCTGCAGAAGCTCAAACCTACTGACCCACAAACACCAAGACCCCAGACCTATGGCTTACAAACCAACAGACACAAACCAACACCCTTACTAGAACCAATAAAAATGTAGAAGTCCAAAAAAAAACTATGTGTAGTAAATAAACAATGTGATGCAGCCACTGAGGGAAACCCAATTTCTAGAAAATAGTTTAGAGGTTGTCTGGAAGGACGGTCGCCTGGTTTCATTGGCTCTTGAAAAGCTGATGTTTTCTTCCAGAAAGATGCTGGTTTTGCAGAAATCTGTCTGGGAAAACTAGAGGAAGGAGAAAAAAACACAAGTCCAGAAAGCTGAGCATGATGTTGATACTTCACCTACCAGTTTGGAGCCATAAACTTCAGTTTTCCAGCACGTAAACTGATTGGACTTCATTTTCTTTTGGTACTTTTCTAAAATGGGAAACGTCTGTGTTGTTTCCATCAGACCATCAGCACACAGTGGATCCCCATTGTTTCTGTTCATTTGGCCAGAACTTTGCCCAGAATCACATCTTTTCATGACCAACCTGACTTGTTTTCAACCTCTTGTAAAAAAGTCCCATAATCAGTGTTTACCTGTCATGGTGGGCGGGGCATAGGTGCTCTGCTTCTTCTGAAAGGGATTTGAGGCCTGCAAAGGAAGAAAGCAGCAAACCTGAAGATCAGAAAGATCCTTCTGACAGTCATGATCCACTTTATGCACTGGACCCATCAGTGACTGGGCTGCACATGGAATTTGGAAAAGCTAAAAACCCTCAATGGGGTTAAAAGATCTGTTTCCAGTCTGGCCTGACACAGATGTGTGTGCGATTTCCTGCAGTAACACAAACCTGTGAGTCTCCGCTCCCGTTGTGTTGATCTGCAGCATCTAAGGAGAGACAAACGGAGCCATGAGCGCCTCCTGCTTCATCTGCACCAGCGGTGTGTGCGTTTCTGCACAGATGCTGGCAGAGGGGGGCTGTTGACACACGCCCCTGTTGTGAGTCCGTTCTATGTGCAGCGGCCTGCAGCTTCATGAGGCTTCACCATGTGGCAAACGCAGCAGGGGGCTAAAGGTCCATCCGCCTCTTTCTTTCTTGTGTTGTTGATTTTCCTGTCTGCATTAATGGGTGCTGCTGTTGTATGATTGCAGTCATTTTCCAGGACAAAGTCTGGATGTGCTCCATATGTTTGCATTTGTTATACGTGTTTATATAGCTCTTTCGTTTGGCTGCTGTGGGGTTTCTCCAAACTTTCACTGTGGTTTAGCTTGTCGTATTTTTGGCAGAGTGTTTTTGAATAGATTCCAAGTTGCAGTGAGTCCTGCTGAGCCTGATCTCTCAGATCCTGCTCACACTTGAACCACTTTGTCCGTTATCACAGACCAAAAGTAGCTTCTGCCTCTGTTTTATAAAGAATCGTCAAATGTTTTTATGCTGGAAAAGCCAGTTTTTTTGTCAAACGTTTCCCTGTGATGACATAAATAAGAATCCTTCTGTTGCAGGAGTATTTGTTGGTTTATTGAAGATCATTTTCAGCAGCAGATCAAAGGACTTGATAAGGACTCAGCTCAGGCTGAACTCTCACAAGCAGACTCTCTTTTCAAAAATGACAACTTTTGATATTTATTTTAACTCAAAGTTTTAGATCTTCAGTCTTAGATTTGAACTACAAAAAGGAACTTGTAAGCCTCTCAAACCTGCAAATCCTTTTGTCGCCTCAGTGCTGCTGCATGCCTTGCATGTTAAAACATTTCTTACCAAAGCTTGAGGCCTCCTGACTCTGTTTTTTTTGTACATCAGCTGTTTTTTCTCCGTAAAGACCAGTGATGCAGTCGGGGTATTTTAACTTGTGTCATAATTTGAAAGCTTCAATAGGTTTCATCAGCACATTTACATTTGGCTTTTCATGAATATTTACAGAGCTTAGGCTTTGTGGTGCTTGGTAAATTGGTTGAAAAAATAATTTTTAAGTTATGGCTGACAATTAAGAAACTCAAACCCAAATTAAACATTTTCAGGAAGAGAAAACCCAATTCCAGCACATGCAGTCCTGCAAATTCAGAGCCTTTCTGACAGTTTTGCCGTATCTCTCCATCAGTCAAAAAGGACGGACTTGATTTTTTCCAGATGGACAGCAGGAGCTCTCTTATTTTTCCAGCTGGATCTAACGCATAGAATTAGATCCCTGCTTCATCTGATATCACAACCATTCATGAAGGAGGAGTAACATTTTGGCTGTTTCCTATAGAAGCCAGCAAAACAGCTGCTCTGCACCACTTTGATGCCTGCATTTAGCTCTGAAAGAGATTTAAAAGAGCTCAGAGCGACACACTCTCGCCATGATCCATCAGTCCGGTCTGAGCGCCTGGATCACTTACCAAAAATAATCTAATAAAGGTTCCATTACAGGAGCTGCAGTTCAGCCTCTGACAGTTTCTACTGCTCACCTGAGCCCGGCTGTCTGTAGATCTGCAGAGTGGCAGGAGTTGGTCTTCTGCGTCGAATCTGAGTTAAAAACACAAGCATTTGCATTTCAGCCTTTAAACTTTAGCAGAACGTGACATTTGTATTAGAATATTTCATTAACGCCTCTGCTCTGAGCTCAAGACATTGCTGAACCTTTAGTTTAACTTTCTGAAGGTTTCAAGAAAGCCGAGCAGGGGACCAGCGAGCTGGAGAGCTGCATGATGAGAAGCAGGACCACACTGAGGGTTTAGTTGGTGGTTCTGAGTTTTACCAACAGACAGACAAACAGGCCTAACAATAATCATTGCTGGATTTTCAGGTCAATACATTTTGTCATCTTGAAAACACTCAGCAGAATCTCAGTCCCAGGAAGATGAAGTCAATAACATTTGTTTCTGTTCAGCATCACAGAGGTTATCAACAATTTTTTTAATTTAAGCTACTGAATGAATAATGCTTAAGAACAATAAAAAAGAAAGGAATCCGGAGTTGAGCGCTGTTGAACTTCATTCTGATCAGCTGCTCCTCTTTGCCTTCTTCACAATGTTTTCAACAACAGCAGAAAGTCTTCTCTGATGCACAAACAGCTCTTTGCTTAATGTTCAAGCATGATGTGAAAATAATCAAGTCTAATGAAAAATCAGAAAACATCACTAATTAAAGAACTATCTGTCAAGCCTGCATTTAGCTAACATTCCTAGGAATTGGGAGGATTCATATTTTAATGATTGTCAGTTCCATCAAGGATTCCAACGCGTTGCTGATCTTTTACAGTTTTCTCAGAAACTGGCTACGTCCAAATAAACAGACTTGGAGACGTCAAACAAGACTGCCTTCATGAAGAGTCGCCTGTATTTATTCAGAGGCAACAGAACAGTTTTGAACTCTTCTGTTGCCCCTGCCAGCCTTCTTTCAGTTTCACCCCTCAAACAGGGGAGGCGGGACAAGACGCTGCGAAGGAAACATGTCGAACAAAGTCAGGAGCAGGTTCTGCACAGCAGCAGCATCTGCAGCCGGACCTCTGCAACCCAGTGCCCCCTCCCTAATCCAAAAAAAGGGCACACCCCAGCCATTACACCTGCAGGTTTGAAATCCTCACCTGCTCAGCGGCCTGTGGGTCCAGCTGACCCTGCAGAGGAGGAACAGCAAACTGGATCTTCTTCGGACTGCTGGGCTCCATTATTACTGAAGCAGAGATGGAACTGAGACGGGCAGAGAGGGAGGGAGGAGCAGAGAGGGAGGGAGGAGCAGAGAGAGGGGGGTGAATGCTCTTCTTCCTGATGGGTCCATTATCACTAATTGACAAAGAAGCAGCCGAGGTTCTGCAGCATCGTGTCGTGTTCTGAATGTTCTGATCATAACGTTTATTCTCTGAACGTGACTGCAGCTGCCTGGACAATGCACCATTCATATGTAATGCTGCAAAGTTTAAAGTGTGGAATTGATTTTCTGGAGTAGCAAAACATGTGATGAAGACGAGGAAAACAAGAATCATGTCCTTTTTTCTGATTTTAGAAGAAGACGTGCACTCTGCAAAGGTTATCAGAAGAAAAACAGATATCAACCCTGAAAGGTTTCAGAAAGGGAAGAAGGAACTGTAAAGACACAGCGAGTAATTCAACTTCACGTCACATAAACTCACAGCTTCCACGAAGGACTACTGACAGAAATGAGACATGATGTTTTGATACCAAGTTCGTCCATTTTAGGCATAATGTGAGGTTATCACAACTGTCCAACTACAATGTGCATGAAGTCTTTGATGCTGACGTCTATTAAAGTAATTTTCCCCCTCAAAGCCGGTAATTCATTCCATCATCCTCAGCATCCGTCTGTGCTCCCAGAAGCATCACCTGCTTCTCATTTTCTATGACATCACAGCATGCATGCTGCTTCTCGTTGTGGAAACACTGCCCCAGCGGAGGCCTGGGGGGGGAACAAACAGCACTTACATCAGACAAAAAGCCTCCTGTTTTCTGGAGATGTCATAATTACGAGGAACAAGAACAGACCCAGTTGCTGGAACCTGGAAAGATAACGTAGACAGGTATGGAAAGAGTCACCGATTTATTGTCCAGGCTGACAGACTGATGATGTTGATGATGATGATGATGATGGGGAAACGGCACCCAGAAAAGGAGCGTGAGTCCTGGAGGGAGAGGCGGTGGGAACGGAGGTCCTTCCTTTTCTTTCTGTGATGCGTGGCACGCGTTTGGAGATCCGGTGGTATTGGACTAGTGGGTTTGATGGAGCGGCTGCGTGGCGTGGAGTCGTGGCGTGGCTGGAGGTCTGGAATCTCCGGTGTAACCAGATGATGATGAATGAACCCAGGTCGGCATCCGTGGGGAATGATCCACAGAGGGGCTGCTGGAGAGGCCTCATCTTAAATAGCAAGAGGACTGATGAGATGAGTACCGACAGCTGGGTCCAACCTGGGGAGAAAGATCAGAGAAGGGAGGGGGGAGGACTCCCAGGCGTACCATGACATGAAGGAGGTGAAGCAGAGCCTGCTGTCTGCTGGAAACATAATAACATAAAATGGAAAATAGAGTTTTTAATTAGTTATAAATAAACAAAGAAAATCCAGTAAAATTCAAGATTTTTTAAATGTTTATAATACAGTAATCTGTCAAAGTGAAGCAGACATATATGGTCTGGATCCGAAGCCAAACTGTCTGCCATGTTTGGGCCTGAAAGACTCACACAGAAGTGTAACCCTTGTTCTATCCTAGGCACTTTACCATTGGGAGTTGGGTCATCTAGATCCACTAGACAGAGCTCTGAACCTTTTTTCTTCAATGATCTGTGATCTTCACTGGTGTCCATGGATTACATGAAATCTTTCCACCTTTATCCACCTTTGTCATGGGGGGTCCTGGCTCGTACCTGGGGTGGGGCAAGGGGATGCCCAGATTTCCTGGGTGGTGTTGAGGTGCTCGTCTGGAGCTTTGGGCACTCTTCTGGGGTGGGACCCTGCGTTGGGCCCTCCCTGCGCGGCGGGGGGGGCTGCTCTCCTGGTTGAGCTGGAGTGGCAACCCCCATGCCTCCCTGCTCTCTGGCTCTGGGGGCCTCGCGGCGGTCCTGCTGGCCCTGGCCTGGGTGACGGATGTGATCGCGTGATTGAATGAAATATTTCACACTAGTTGGTTTGAAGGCATAAGTATGTGGGAACAGTATCTGTGTTGTGTACATGTTAACATGCGGACATTTTTGGAGCCAACAGGTATGTTGATAACATTTGAGTGTGTGTGTGTGGACAGGCCCCGCCCCTTGTAACCCTTGTGCTATCTTAGGCACTTTACCATTGGGAGTTGGGTCATCTAGACCAGTGTTTCTCAACCGGTGTGCCGTGGGAAATTGCCCTCATTAACTGATCTAAAACATTTTCCATCTCCAGGAAATCAGCTCTTTGTTCATCCAAACAGGCCCTGATAAAACACTGAGTAGTTAGGAATATAAAAGATCTTAAAATTACTTTTTCTTTGTGTTTATTTAATTCTATTAAAGACATTTTGATAAGGATTACGATACCGCGATTTACCTGCAGCTATAACAGTTTTCGGAAAAGTCCCGCCCCTTTAACTGTCTCCACCAATCATTCTTGAAGGCTTAATCAGATGTCATCAGTCTGACCAATCAGAAGTGCTTAAAGTCTTCACTTCCTTGTTCTGATTCTGCTCATAGAGTCTCTCAGTTCCAACAAAAATACCAGCTAAAGCTCGTCTTTAGCGGTGTTTCTTTCCACAGAATCCGGTGTCAGACTGTGGAACAAGAACAAAACACTGAAGCTCAGAGACGCGAGTCTTTCTGCCCATTTTCGGCAGTTTTCACACTACATCTCCCATGATGCATTGGCTTAAAGGGACAGTCTCTCAGCGCACAATGAGTCATCCTTGTGAAATGTCTTGAAGCCTCAACAAACAAACAGTTTCTAAATTGTCTACTTTAACTTTTATTTCATCTCTTAGAAAAAACAGCCGCAACTTCCTGCTTTTTATGCCACAATTATCACAAAAATGCTCGTCAGATTGCGGGGAGGAGGGGGGGACTGTCGATCAATACAGACCATGAATTTCTGCTTCTTTTTTTTGGATGCTGGTGTGCCGCAGGATTTTTGTCGAGGTTAAAGTGTGCCGTGGCTCAAAAAAGGTTGAAAAACACTGATCTAGACCCACTAGACAGTGCTCTGAACCTTTTTTCTTCAATGATTTGTGATCTTCACTGGTGTCCATGGATTACATGAACTTTCCACCTTTATCCACCTTTGTCATGGTAGGGAGAAAACGTCAATGGAGGTGGGGGGGGTCATCTAAAATAGCACAAAGGCTAGATTTGTATTACATCTGAACCTTACCGTAATGATAAACATCCAGAAACTTGTTGCTTTATGCTGCTTCATGGTCTTATCCCCCCCTTCCCTCCTATTATCACCCTCCAACCCCCCCCCCCTCTCTATCGTCCCTCTCTCTTCTTCCCCTTTCCTTTTCCGTCCGGTCCAACACCAAAGATTTTCAAACATGTTTGAAATTAATAAAGCATGGCCTCAATTACAAAAGGGGTTTATTCAGACATACCTCTGGTTTGTCTAAAGATTAGCAACCCCTCTTGTTAAAGTAAAATATGTCCAACACAAGAGGCCCTCAGCTCTCATCTGTCTGCCCAGCTGTTGGACAGGACAAGTAAAAAAAAAATCCACATTGCTTCTTACACTGATGTAATAAACACTTGAGCGTACCGTTTTCTCAGTAACTACCCTGCAGCATGCCTCAGCCAGATCAAAGTATAAAGTGTTGTTCCTGACGTTGATTCAGGCGTTGGTCAGTGAAATATGACGTTTGAATAAGTGAACCATCCCGACAGGCATTGTCTAGAACTTCCATTATTCTGTCTTTCGTTGCTTTGCCCCACCCTTGTAATTCCTGGACAATGTCTGAAGAGATATTTAGCCATGTGGTTTGGTTTTCAAGCTTTGCTTTTAAACAGAATAGTCTGGTTATAAGGCAGTCTGAATCCAGACAAACGCAAAGGTTCAGGACAATCCAGACCTAATAAAACTGACCCGGTCATGACCAATGCACTTTTCCAGTCTGAATCCATCCTACGTTTTTACTTTAAGCTTTGAAATGGTGAATTATTTTAGACCACATGCCACAAAACAAAAAAGAAACTTTCGGGAACATTCAGGTGAGATGCATCAGCAGCTGTCAAGCTAACCGTTAGCACTTCAGTAAGAGCTATGCTTTCACAAAAGCACAACTTATTGTCTTAGTTATTGTCTTGTTTTTCTTGCAAAAAGAAAAATGGACAAATAATTCTGAACCAGCAGATCTATTTACTTACAAATTAAAAACAAATCCAATGGTGCATGTCTATAAAAGGCTGTGGATGCTCATGTCATGAGGTCTGGAAGTTCTGCCGCCACCAGCCTGAACCCCCGTCCCTCAGTCCAATCTAAAGTTTGCAGGAAATGATCAAGACTTCCTTAAAAAAACTGCTTCCTCTGAGACGTTAGACCTCAGGCAACATCACCAAAAGAGCTCTGAAGCACGGCAGTGGACGTGTGATGATTTGAGGCTGACAAACTGGAGGATTTGATCACAGAACAGCACCAATGGTGAAAGTTGGTGAGATGAGAAGAGCTGAGGCGTCCTGCTGCTGAGGGGCGGCGCTCTAACACTTCAAACTTCAGTCACTTCCAAACACTTTTCTCTCTCTTCTAATAGAAAATGTTTGTAAATAAATAAACATGTAATGTTTGTCTAAAGTGAAGCAGCTTTTTATGATTCATTCGGGGGGGCAGGGCTTCCATAGCTGCTGTTTTTCAGTTTCTGAGACTAAATCCAGAATTAAGCCCTTCATACCCATTTGGTTACAGCGGTCCCTGTTTTTTACCAAGATCAACGTTGTCTTAAGGGTTGCATCAAGGTCATATTGCTGGACCAGAATTTTGAACAGTCATGCAGCAAATCAGAATGCAAACACCTCAGCACCCCCCACAGAGCTCCTCCTACAGCCCTGCCCCCTCCCAAACAACTCTGGTTGAGTTCTTATGGGCTGAGATTCCTGACCACAAATTGTCAGATTCTGATCCTGGTTCTGATCCAGGCTGTCTATTTGGCTTTTAGCTGCAAACTTTAACATTCATGTTGTTACAGATCAGTGTACTGTTCACCTCCGACAGTCTGCAGCGGCACACCTGTTGATTCTTGCCGATCCCTGTGAACCGGAACTGGTTCTCCCAAAGCTTCATCAGAAAACAGAATCATCGCATTCTGCATAGACACAGTCAGGAGAAAAAGTCTGTCTGCAGATTCAGGTTCATTCTCTGCGCTGAACGAGTCAACTCTGAGCGGGCCACGTGCACGGCAGCAGCAGAAGCTCAGCTGCAGCATGAAACTGCAATAGATCAGCAGAAGGGACACGTTTTCAAAAATGTCCAACAGAACAGCGGTGGTTCTGCCGCCTTTGGATTGGGGTTCAAATAGACAAGTCTGTGTCTACATGTGTGGGTGGGGTCTTGGGGCTGACGCTGTCCGTTCTTTCTTCTGGGATAGAAGATGAGTCACCGTTCAGACCCGGCAGTGGACCTGAAAGAACAAACACTGATTGATTCTGGTTCTGATTGTGTGCTCTGTGGATTCAGCAGAGGAGGATAAACTTTAAATAGAATTTCAGGGGAATATTATGTTTCAGATTAAACTCACAGGGGGCGTCATATACGGAGCTGTCCGAGCACGTTCGTGGTCTGCGGGGCATTGACCTTTGAGCTCCGCTCACACACTCCTTCAGCATTCCTGACCTGAAAAGGGGTTTAAGACAAGTTAGTGCACCACCCAAGCGGTTTTAAATTCTCTCTGCTTGCGGCTGATTAGCCGACTCGGATGTCTCTTCATTCTGATCTAGGTAATCGGCAGCAGGAAATGCAGGGAGATCTGAAAAAGGGAGGCTGGCAGATTTTGAGGAAGAGGAATGGGCAGCCTTGATCTACATTCTTCATGCCTGTGAGGATTCTAAAAAAAGTTATGGAAAAAACTGGAATTGATTTATTTTTATAGCTGAAAAATAGAGCTAGATGTGAAACAAACCGAAACAGAGGGGGTGACCCTACAGGCTTGTACATTGCAGCGGCGCTACATGAAAACATTTCTGATCTCAGCTCACCTCTCAAAGCTGTAGGTTCCTGGGTGACTGATGGATCTCTTCATCTGTGCAGAGGAGAACAGACATGTTTTCACATTTAAACTTAACATGCCATATAAGGTTTATGGGGAAGGGCATTCAACTAGTTCAAAATAGAGAAAGACATATAGAAATAGTTGATTGAATGTAAAAGTTGCTTTCTAGAAATGAGAAGCTAAAAGGTTAGGAGAATAATGCTAAATTGACACCTGAATAACTGGAAAAGTTAATAAATGAAAGTTATAAATGACTGAAGAAAAAACAATGAAGGAGCTTTAATTAAAATATGCATTTGAACAAAGAGCCCATCATCTCCTGTATTATTAAGTTCTCAGCTCTCAGGGGAGTTTGAAGCTTTTCTCTTTGATTTTCTAAAAATGAACTGCTTAATATTTGAAAACATTAAAGAGAGAAAAAGCAAAATAATACACTGGAATCTCAGGTTAGAAACCAGAATAACTGAAAAATGTAAACACATGACAGAGGATCTTGGGTTGAAGGCTCCACATTGGTCTGACCATAAGACTAGATCAGTACAGTGATGCAAAAATGTTTTTATTCCATTTAAACTTGTCCTGTCCAACAGCTGAGCAAACAGATGAGAGCTCTAGGCCTCTTGTGTTGGACAGATTTTACTTTATCAACAGGGGTTATAAATCTTCTGACACACAAGGTGTATATTTGTATAAACCCTAGTTAGTTTTTTTTTAGATGAGAGGTATATACAGTTCCTTTCCAACATAGTAGAATATCACGGTAAAGTGTATTCACTTTAATTATTCCAATAAAAAATTAACCATTCATAGAGTAGAGAATCAGGGTCAGCTGTTTTATAATATTAAAGAATTTATTTATTTTTACATAAATTGGGGTCCAGGCCATAAAACCCACAAAAAGAGAATTTCAGAAATGAGAAAAATGGAGAAATCTCCATTTACTACTTAGTTTTTACAAAAAGATAAAGACACAGACTATAATCAAATCAAAGAAAAAAAGGATCTTTAAAATGCCAGGGTCCAGGTCCTGCTGGAAGATTAAATCAGCACCTCCACCGCCCCCCCCCCCCCCCCCGAGGGCGCCACCCAGAGCGAGAGAGAAAAAAAGAAGCACCCACAAACCTCCCTATTCCAAAAAATACATAAAAGATATTCAAAAATAATAAAACACCCACCCACAAATCCATCCTCCCCCCAACAAATCAAAGGGAAAAAGAAACCTTCTCCCCTCTGCTGTGGATGCAATGCAGACCTCAGGATGCCGAGCCAAGCACTAGGGAGCCCGGCCAGCAGGACCGCACAGGACCCCGCATAGCCCGTGCAATACACTGGCCAAGGGCAACTGACCCCTTGGCCCCACAACCCACACCATGGCAATCAAACGCCCAAGACAACCCCCCGCTATCAATCCAGCCCAGCGCCCTCTGCCCACCCAACAACCAGAAGGTGCCAAGACATGGAAACCCGCGTCAACGCAAGCAGCTCCCCAACCCCACCAAATCCAGCCCAGCCCCCCGGACCAGACAGTGGCCGACCCACCCCTCATCCCACCCCTACTAGGGGATGTGACTAATCAGCTGGAGCCAGGGAGAGTCTGAAGCAGACATATTTTTGTGGAGGACTTTATCTCTAAACTAATATGCTCTGACATCAGGTTTCTGTAGTGATTGATGCTAAGATTATTTTTAGATTTCCAGTTTAGGAGGACAGTTTTCTTTGTGATACATACAGCGGTGAGAACCATATAAGCCTTGTTAGATTCTATATTGATGTTATTCAGGTCACCTAGTAAGCAGAGTTTGGGGCATGCAGGAATCTTGTGATGAAACCAGATTGATAAATCCTCACAGACCTTACGCCAGAATGATTGGACAGGTGAACAGAAGCAGAGGACGTGCAAATAGTTGTCTATGTTGTTACCTATGCACTGTGTGCATACAGCAGACTGAGACCCATTTTAAATAACCTCTGTCCCGTGTAGTGAATTCTGTGGAGAATTGTATTGGATAAGTTGCAGATTAGGACTTTTGGTCATATTAAAGGCATTCAAACAGATCTGTAGCCAAAATGTATCACTAGAATTCAATGATAGCTCAGACTCCCATTTGTCAAGGGTAAGTAAATTGTATCATCTATGTTAGATATCAATTTGTACATTTTGGAAGTGAGCTTTGGATTGTTAAGGTCCAAGAATTGTGCTTCTGTAGGAGCTCTAGATTTGGGTCAAGCAGTATTTAGTACTAGATATTGATTTGAGTTGATGGTATTCTAGAAATTTGTTTTTACTAATCCCATAAATTGAGGATAGTGTTGGTAGGGGTATGAATGTTCTATTCTGAATTATATGCTGAACTGATGGATCATTTGTTCTTCCATGAAGTTAAGTAAATCATGTTTTTGTTTAGTAAGATGTCAGGGTTGTTCTAAAGGGGGGTGAGCTCGCATGGAAATATTGTTCATAATTGTCGAAAGGATCTATATGGGATGAATAAAGGGACCAGCAGTTTTGGAGCCTGCTGTTCATTTTATTCAAGCATTTCTTCTGAAAAGTAATGTTCCAGTATTTAACTTTAAAGAACACAATTTAGGACAGGCGGGGCTGGGCGGGGCGGCACAACAGCCGTTGAGCCTCTCTTCCTGGTGCGTTCACGAAGAGCCAGTACATAGAAGATTAGTGGAACTCCAACAGCCACACAGCCATGAGAGAAAAAAACGACCGTAAAACTGCCTACCCGCCCAAAGCCANAAAAAAAAAATTCCATAACACAGGTGCATAAAAAAACAAAAAAAAAAGAAAAAGCTGTAAAGTATTGTAATTCCTCGATACGAGGACAGGCAAAACATTACACAATAAAGAAAATAATAGAAAGTCTATTTGCTTTTAATTTTTTAAATACATGCAGCTAGTGCTGTACCTTTGTCAGGGTCACACGGACCCGGAGGAATGTTAAGGTTACGGGCGGCGGCATATTGACCCTTATGGGATTACATGTCTGCCAAAAATTGAAAGGGCGTAAAGACAACTTAGCGGGCGTATTAAGAAACTGAGTGAGTGAACCTTAAAACCGTGCTGGTACAATTCTAACCAAGCGACCCCGTATTTTACAACTGAACGGCTGAAATCCTGACTGAGCAGTGATCCTGCTCCATCAATTCTCCTTTGCACCCTCACCTGGATTTACGCTCAGTGTTAAGGGGGCGTGTTTGTCACTTGGGGGCGGGTTGATCTGACTGGCTGAAATTTGCATGCCAAGCAGCGGGGCGGGACTTTCATTTTGGGGCTTTAATAGAAAAGGAACGGCGGCTGTAACGTGGATTAAAAGCATTTCACATGAGAAAAAATTACAGCACAAAAAAACCTGCTGCACTTTCTTACCTTAGCTTTGGGTCGTTGGTTAATGTTTTAATCTACGTTACATCGCCGTTTTTTTCTACGAATGCCTCTAACTGGGGGGGGGGGGGGGGGCGCAACAAGTTTGACACAAAGAGCAGACATTTCTAACTGTGATAGTCAAAGAGCCACAACACACACTGACCTGCCAGACACACAATTAAAGCCATGTTATTTCCCATAACCCCCTCCTCTCCTTACAACAGCACTGGATTAAACGGCGCCGTTTAGTGCAGTTTAGTGTTTTTTCTGTATTTAACGTAAACACATACCGGTGAAACGTGCACGCTGGTGTGTGTTTAAAAAAGGCAGCGAGCGCAAAACTGAGTTGGTTGTGATTTATTTTTTCAGTCATCAATCAGCATTTTAAAATCCATCAAAGTCCTCATCTTCTGCATCTGAAACAGCTGGACTACATCTCTATCAAACACGCCGGCTTCCCTTTCCTCCTCATCAGAGTCCGTCTCTTTGCTATGCGGCTCCAAAGAACAGTGAAAGCAGACACTCGCCGGCGCTGCATCCCGGTAAGGGGGAGGATGGACAGCTTTTCACTGTCATCTGCTGGAAGTAGCAGCTCTCAGCCTCGAGTCGATCTTCCAACACAGGACACCTCCTTTTCAGTGGAAACTCAGCTGCTGCTGCGTCTTCTTGTCAAAGTTGGTTTTCCAGCGCCTTCACTTGCGAACCATGGATTCATTATTTTAAATTCTCTGGCAGCTGTTCGATAAGTTAGTAAGATCTCCACAGATTCAGACTTCCTGCTTTAATAACTCTTCTGATAAACGTTCAAATGTGTCAGCAAGTATCTCAATACTTTCGTATTAACACAGAGAGTGAACCACAAATGTATTTCTGAAGAAAAAAGATCGTTCTTTTGCCTTTTAATCAGAATTGTTCACTTCAAGCTGTGAATGCAGACATGCAGCAACCGGCTGTCAAGGGACCGTCAACAAAGTCCAACCTCTGTGAACTGTGAAACACCACTGTGTAAAAATCAATAATCTTACAAAAAAATCATAAAATTATTACAAAGCATATTCTTGTTACAATACATATTTTGTAGGAAAGTCCATCTTTATTTTATCTTGTTGCATATACTTTTTCAAATTTGAAAAGATTTGAATCATGACTAAAGTTATCAGTAACTTGACATGACCTTATTGTCGTACCAAAATAAAGAATATGTCAATAGTTCACTTTGTTTATTTCTAGGAATTTTTCATATTTACAAATGGATCAGATTTGGTCAAAAATCCTCAATAGCTCTGAAATGCTAGAATTTGTTTTTACATAATCTTTATTGTAGTAGGAAAATAAGGTCATGATTAGTCAGTACAGTTAGTTTTGTGTCAGTAACTACAGCATCTTCAGAGCTATTGAGCATTTTTGACCAAATCTGATCCATTTGTAAATGTGAAAAATTCCTAGAAATAAACAAAGTGAATTTATGACATAATCTTTATTGCAGTAGGACAATAAGGTCAGGATCAGTCAGTACAGGAGGTTTGGTGACAGAAGCTTTAGTATCTTCAGAGCTATTGTGCATTTATGTTATGCTTCATATCTCTATTAAATTTAAAAAAAACTATAAGCAATAAAATAGAGGTTGACTTTCTAACAAAATTTAGTATAATAATACTAATAATGTAGCATGACTATGCTGACGAGTCTTCATTACCAGTTCATATAAATATAGACATGTAATCGCTTTTTAAAAGTTTAATGATATTTACAGAATGTGTTTCACAGGGGCTGCACTTTGTAGACGGTCCCTTGGCAGCCGGCTCGCTGCTCTTTCTGCATTCACAGCTTGAAACGAACAATTCTGATTAAAAGAAAATAAAAACAATCTTTTTTCTTCAGAAATACATTTGTAGTTCACTCTCTGTGTTAATACGAAATGATTGAGATACTTGCTAACACATTTGAACGTTTATCAGAAGAATTATTGAAGCAGGAAGTCTGAATCTGTGAAGATCTAATTTAACCGAACTGCAGCTGCTCTATTCCCGTGTTCCTCCGCGTAGCTGATAGCTTGCAGTTTAAACTGTGCCTCATAATCGTGTTGCTTTGCATTTCCAGGGCCAAAATGACAATAATGATGTACAAGCATTGGAGGAAAACACCTGTGAAAATGCAGCTGCACTGGCTAACCTGCAGGAGCAGTATGCTTAACTTCATTTAACTTTTCAAACTTCTTCAAGAAAGATCGTAGAGGAGATGAACAAACGGACACAAAGAGTTTATAAAAATGTTGGTTCTTCTCTGCCTCAACCTCCATCTGCCTTTGTTACTCACCCACCTTAACTAACCATCAGACGAATTAATGGACAAATTAATTAAACTTAATGGACAAATCAGAGAGTGGGACCAGAAGGTTAAACTGTCATACTCTAATCTGATCCATCAGATAGAAATGGGACCTAAAAAACCAGAGTGAGACTGAGATCATCAAAGCTGTGGTCTGAGCTGTCAGCCCAGGTCTAAGTCTCAGAGACATGTTAGAAAGCAAAACAGATCTAACTCTCCAACAACTGCGGACAATTCTAAAAGGTTTGTGAGGAAACTGGAGATTCTAAACAGGACTGTAAAATAGGTAAATTAGGTTTATTCCCTTTCAGCTTCCTGCACACAGAAATAATGAATAATGACTCAGAGACAGTTACTTATCTTTGGTGGAGGTTTTACTTTGTACAAAGACGAAATGGTGTATACTTATACTTATGGTGAAGGGGACAGACAGATGAACATGGTGCATTCAAAGTCCGAACCAACGAGCTCAGGGATGGGCTTTGGTTTAAAAACCCTGCATTTGCATATTCAGAAGATCGTCCGATGGACCTCGTGTGAAAATCACGCCCACAGGTTACTGCTGGAGAGAAGCTCCAAGGCTAAAGTGAAGATAAGTCTGAGGCCTGCTCAGCAGAAAACACATGCACAGAAAAAGGGAGGATGAGAAGAAACTGTGAGGAAAATAGCTTGGCTGTGCTTTCTTCAAATGTAATATAATTTTGAGATGACAATACATGCTCAGTGAATTAAGTTTAAACCATTAGTGTAATAAAAGTTAGAGACAGTTTCTAACTATTCTTCACAAGGTTATTATAAAGAGGACAGCTCTGTTCATCTGTTCCATCGCTTGATAAACATCACACAGGATAGCAATGAGTCACCAGGGAATTTCACCTTTAGAGCTAAAGGAGCGACTGCTTCATCCTCCAAAGAACCTGGTGCAGACAAGCATTACAGTTTTGATCTTGTTCAAAGGAAATTTCTCAGATCTGTGTGGACTGGACTGATCAGCCAAAATGTAAAGTATCAGCTCAAAAGTTGTCTAGATGACCCCAAGGTAACTGATGATGTTTTGATTGCAAAAACAAATGAAGCTGCCAGTATTGAGTGGGAAAGACAACAGAAATTCAAAAGAAACAGCAAAGAGCCTAAAGTAAGAGAGCTGAGAGCAGAAGCACAACCATAAGCCGCTGTCATGGGTGCAATGGGAGGACAAGACTGTAAAATGTAAGTCTTCTTTTAACAGTTGACAGTTCAGTTTAAATCTGAAAACAGTAGATATTGAAGACTGAATAAACAAAAATGTATTATTGATTAATTTACTTATTGATTTTTAATTTATGTATTCAATTTTATTTGATTAAAAGTTTTACAAGTACATTTTGCATAGGAAACAGTTAATATAGTTAATAGTACAGTACATGTTCTTTTTACAAATTTACT
The DNA here is from genome assembly GCA_037389245.1 of Oryzias sinensis. Classification (NCBI taxonomy): domain Eukaryota; kingdom Metazoa; phylum Chordata; class Actinopteri; order Beloniformes; family Adrianichthyidae; genus Oryzias; species Oryzias sinensis. The sequence continues at coordinate 28,484,782 of CM074500.1, forward strand.
ACCAAAGAAAAGATGTACCAAAGTAAGTTACATCTTGTTTACACCAGGGTCCTTGTTTATCTTATTTGGGTAAAAAAAAAAAAAGGTCAAAAAGATTGGAATTTGTTTTGTTTTTGTCAACTTGTCCTGTCCAACAGCTGAGCAAACAGATGAGAGCTGAAGGCCTCTTGTGTTGGACATATTTTACTTTAACAACAGGGGTCATGAATCTTCAGGAAAACAAGAGGTATGTCTGAATAAACCCCTTTATTAATCTAGGCCAAACTTTATACATTTTAATTATATTTTTAACATTTTTGTGTTGGACCGGACGGAAAAGAGAAGGGGGGAAGAAGAGAGAGGGATATAAGGGAGGGGGCAGAAGGGTGGTTATAGAAATGAGGGGTGCCAACAAGTTGCTGGATGGTTATAGTCATTACGGTCATACAAATATGTAATACAAATCTAGAAGGGGCGGGGCCTGTCTACACACATTCAAATGCCACAAACATAGCTGTTGGCTCCAAAAATGTTCACATATTAACATGTACACAATACAAAAAATGTTCACACACGCATACTTATGCATTCAGACAAAGAAGTGTGAAACATTTAATTCAGTCACGCAAATTATTTGTGCAAAGGTGAGCTAACACCTGTGCTCAAGTGAGTGTTTATGTTCTTCTAAAATGGAGGGTGGAATGTGAAAAGAAGCACGAAGAGGGCCCGGCCATCCCCACACCAAGACCCCCCCACCCCCCCAACAGTAGCAGATAGAGAATAACCGCCCGCTGGGCCATCACATCTGCCACCCAGGCCAGGGCGAGCAGGACCGCCACAGGGCCCCCCAATGCCAGAAAGCAGGAAAGCAAAGGGGGACAGAGAGTGCAAACTCCAGCCCAACCAGAGGAGCCCCGCCCCAGACCAGCACCCCACCACCACTTAGGAGTTCTGAACATCCCCCTACCCCAGGCAGGAGCCAGGGCCCCCCAAGCAAGACCCCACACTCCAGGCAGCCACCCACCCAGCCCACGGTTAGTTCAGGAGAGAGCAAGGCCGGCCACTCCTGCCCAGAATATCGTTGCCCAAGAGAAGTGGGGGCCCACAAGGGGGTGTTGTAAGCATGGCCCGACCAGGCAAACCCACAGTTGGAATTTTGGAGAAGGCCTGCCTCGGGGGAAAGGACCAGAACCCACACCACAGGGACACGGACACTCCCAGGCTCAGATGTGATGTGATCCCCAGCTCATGGTCTTGCCAGAGAACTCATGGACCCCTCTCCCTACTTGGAGAGAGGGCCGCCGGGCCCAGGAAGCCAGCACCCAAGGGACACGACTGGTACCCCCTGCCGGGGATGGGGTAGGGCAGTGGTCCCCAACCACCGGGCCGCGGCCCGGACACTTGGCACCGGGACGCACAGAAAGAAAAAATAATTCCCATTTTATTGGGTTTTCCCCCCCGAAAAAAACGTTTTATTTTGAAAAGTGACCGGATTCTCTCTGTTACATCCGTCACACTTAACGCACGTCAAAGTCGCGACACCAAACATCACGTGATACACCCCGCAAAAATAAACCCAAACAACCAAAATGAGCAAAAAACAAACTTCTTTAGAAAGTTGCTTTGACAAGGGGAAACGGTCCAATGAAGGGACAGAAGAGGAACCTGCCCCCGCTATAAAAGGGAAATCTGCCTTTAACAGGCAGTATCATGAAACGTATATGTAAAATATGGATTTATCGCCACGGGCAATTCCCACGCACCAAACCCGCTGTGCGTAATATGCGGTGACCGGCTCTCCAATGAGGCGATGAAGCCTTCAAAATGCCCCCCCCCCCACCGGTCCGCGGTAAACGTGTCCTGCGTTGTACCGGTCCGCGGTGACAAAAAGGTTGGGGGCCACTGGGGTAGGGGACAGATGGTCCGAGGTTCCACCTTCCTTGTGTAATGTATCTGTGTGTGTTTATAATAAAGATTGGAATGGATTGTTTATTGTATTTTTTATTTTATTTCTGATTCAAATAGGCATTGGCTCCCAGACACTCACAAGTTCCGCGTGTATGTGGGCACGCTGAAATTATGGCCCAGCCTAAGCTAGACCCTGCTTTTAGTGGCCCCAAGGTAAATTGAGTTTGAGACCCCTTTGTTAAATACTTCAAGCTGCCATAAGATTGTTTAAGCACATTTAAGGTTACCATTTATTGAAATTGTCACCAACTTTTGTGATATACGTATCGCATGGCTTGATATTGCCATAACGATAAATTTACGATTCATTATGCAGGCATAATTCCTAACGATTTTTTGGCAGTAGTAGCAAAAATGTTTGTGACTGTGGTTTGGTTTCAACAAAAAACCCTCACTTTCCACTTCTTGATCAAAGCTACTTAGTAGCCTAATTTAGTCCGCTACTATATTTTCTTATGAAAATATAGTAGCGGACTAAATTAGGCAGTGTGACTGTTGGAGTTCTGTTATTCTTCTATGTACTGGAGCTCCGTGAATGCACCATGGGCCTGGGCTCCGTCATATAACCTGTTGTTGGGGGTTTGCCCCCCTGCCCAGAATTGTGTTCTTTAAAACATAACCACGTAGCTGTGGCCACGTGTGGGAGGAGCAACCAGCTAATGTTTTAAGCCTGATAGCTACATGATAGCTGTCTTACAATGCATGGTAGACATGGAGAATGTGGAGAGATCAGGTTTATTATTTTAAAGAGTTATGCATGGTAATCATGTGTCCATGTTTGAGTTCATCATCCCAGAGAGAGTCTCATCTTCAGCTCCCATAGAGAACGCTCTGAATGAGTTTAAAGCTTGCTGTCCCTTGTTAACCCGAGAGGGAAAAATAAAAACAGGGGACCTGATTTATAATTATTGTCTCAATGAAAATAAAAAAATTCATAAGGTTCAGGAGGCCCAAGCAGGCTGGCTCCCCATCCTGCAGCAGGTCTCTGTCTGGCCGCCAGCTCGCCAACATGGCACTCATGAAGGGTCCAGGAAGATCTATGTGCAGTCTTTTCATGGTTCTCCCGGGAACTACCATGGATGTAGGGGAACTTGAGGGGTGGTTGGTTTGTCCAGCTGGCATATCTCATATTCTCTGCAGATACGCTCCACATCCGGGTCAAGGCCGGGCCACCATACATATTTACGGGCTAAGGCTTTTGTCTTGACTATGCCTTGATGTCCTAAATGGATTTCTTTTAGGATTTTCTCCCTCAGCTTGGAACATATGACGACATTTTTTCCCCAAGGAACACAACCTTGTTCCGTGGAAAGTTCATTTTTCCTCATGCTGAAAGGCTTTAGGTGTTCTTCCTGTTGTCCAGGCAACCTTCCATTACGTACATGTAGACTCATGACAATTCCCTGTCTGTAGGTGTTGCTTGTGCCACCTGTTGTGCACTAAGTGGCGCCTCTTGGAGATGCTCTTACAGCAGTGAGTGAATTAGCGCTGAGGTTCCTGCTGTTCTGCATTGCTATGCTCTTTTAACTTGCAATGAACAGCCAACAGCTCCTCTAAACGTGGTAAGGGATACCACTCAGTCTCTACTGCTTGGTTAACTGACACTTTATAATCTCTGCATAACCGGAGTGATCTTTCTTTTTTGTAAGGCCACTATGGGTGCTGCCCAGTGCTATGCTTCACTGGAGAGATTATTTTAGCATCTTCAAGTCCTTTAAGTAACCCTTTTTACTCACTCTTTCATAGCAAATGGAAGAGGCCTGCTTTTACAAAATTAGGGTGTCACATGAGGTTTCACCACTATTGCTGCTTTTATGACTTTAAGCATGCCTAGCTCATTTGTAAAAACCTCTGAGTATTTCTCCAGCACCTCTGTGAGTGACTTACATGTGGGCGAAGTTAGCGATTAAATCTGCTGCCAGTTGAGACTGAATTCCTTCAGCCAATCTCTACCACACAAAGTTGATCCACGCCCTTTTACCACTAACAAGGATAACTCTTTGGTCTCCTGTCCATAGCTCACTGGTACTGTAATTTGGCCTAAAACAGGGATGTGACCTCCATTGTAAGCCTTGAGTCTAAACTGTTGCTGTCTGCAGTAGAAAATGTGAAAATCTTTCTTTGTACTTAACTTGTGGTATGACACTCCTGGCAGCTCCAGTATCTATTTCCATCTCTAGCTCTGTGTTAGCAACAATAAATGTCTCCCTATACAAGTCGATGTAATTGTTTGTTACAGTCAGAATGCTAAACAGTCCTAGTTCAGCATCATCTTGTTGTGTTGAAGTGTTTTTCCCTTGACATTTTATTTTCTCTTCACCCAGTTTGAGCTTTTAAGCAACAAGCCTTCTTAATGTGTCCCATTTTTCTGCAGTTATTGCATTTGGCATCCTTAAAATAGCACTAATTTGGTGTGGGGTTCTTCCCGCTGCAACTTCAGCAGTTTCTTGTCTTGTGTTGCGACTCCACCTTGTGGACATTGGCTGTTCTTACACTCTCATTTCAAACCACCCACAGCTGACGGGCTTCTCTGTCCGCTGTTTCCATATTTAATGCAATCTCAAAAGCTTTGGCTAAAGTAAGGTTGTTTTCGAAAGTAGTCTTTGCTGGCAAGTCTCATTTTTTATTCCACTCACGTAGTGAGGAGTCCAGGTTGGCACCAAACTCACAATGGGCTGCACTCCGTTTCAACTCCGCCACATACTCTGCCACCGGCTGGTCGTGCTTCTGATTACATCTGTTAAAACGAAATCTCTATGCCACCAATATCGGCTTAGGCTCAAAATGTTCCTTTAATATTGTAACAATCTCATCAAATGTCTTTTCCTTAGGTTTACTAGGCTGCACCAGACTCCTTAGAAGTCCGTGGGTGGATGCGCCCATAACAGTTAGCAGCGTTGCTACTTGTTTTTCTTTGGCTACCTCATTAGCTTTGAAAAATTGTTCGATCAGATTTCTTTTGAAAAATGACCGGATCCAGGTGCTAAATAAGTCCAGAAGTGGGGGGAAAACTACAGCTTATTCCTGTTTCTCCGATAGACGATGTACACACACACACACACACACACACACACACACACACACACACACACACACACACACACACACACACACACACACACACACACACACACACACACACACCACACACACACACACACACACACATACACACACACACACACACACACACACACACACACACACACACACACACACACACACACACACATATACATATACATATACATGATATTAAATATATATATACATATACATGTATATGTAAGAGGACATCTGCTGCTTGCTGGCAGTGATGTCCAAGCACCCCCCCTACCAAGGGCCCTTCATGTCTAAGGTGCAATAAAACTGAAAGAAGGCCCACCTATACGCAACCATGAGACCCACTGCCAAGCAGCCTCCCAAAGCGCAACCTAACATGAGGTTATATGAGGAAGGGGGTGCAGGCTGTGACAGCCAGACTGTCCCCTCACGTCCTCCAGCATAGGGGCTAAGTCCCCAGCCCAGGACCCCATCCCCGGAGGCGCCAACACCCAGGCCCAGCAGCACCACCCACTCCCACACAGAGAGAGGAGGCCACAGCGCCGCCTCGAGCTAGCCTGCCCCACCCCTGCCGCCAGGCGGTGGTCACACAAGTGTTTTAAAAAGAACCCAATGGAAGTTTTTTTTCTCTCTCTCCTGCTATGTGTGTTGACTGGCAGCTGTCAGTATGAACTTTTAAAAATGTTACACAATAAACGACTTTATGAGGCAGCAGCTTTTATTTTGAAATAAAAATGAAAGTCTTTTCCCTGTTTTAAAAATTGTCAAAAAACTATTGTTGAGAACTGACAAAAAAACTCCAAAAAAAAATCCCCATTTTTTTATCACAAAGAAAAATTCAAAGTTAAAATAAAATTTGGAAATAGCTGCAGATTTAATCTTTAGTAACTACTAGTAAATGTAAAAGTGTCAGAAAAGCTGGTAGTTTGATTAAACCATCTGAAACTGATCACTTGCTTGTTCTTTTTGCCTGTTAGCATCTAGATTTAGGGTAAATTCTTTAGAGACATTACAAACAAATCCACTCAGAAGTTCCACAATCATGGCTGGAATAATATACAGAAACATGTGCAGAATATGGACTGGAGGCTACAATAGATCCCTGAAAGACTCTCAGATCTTTCAGGTCCAGAAAGCGAGTCCTAGGGAAATAGCCAGCATATCGCGTAAGACCCTCAAGCTCCCAGGCTCTGGTGTAGAGTGGAGTACGGACGGATTTGACGGACGGACGGATTTGGACGGACGGACGGACGGACGGTGACGCCGGATGATTTTATTTTTGACAAGAGGGGCGATAATCTTCAGACAACCAAAGGTATGTCCTGAATAACTCTTTTTGAATTGAGGCCAAACTTTATTAATTTAATCATGTCTGAAAATCTTTGGTGTTGACTGACGGAAAAGGGAAAGAGGGGAATAAAGAGAGAGAGGGACATAGAGAGGGGTAGTGATAATAGAGGGGAAGGATAAGACTATGAAGCAGCATAAAGCAACAAGTTTACTGGTTGTTAATCTCATTTATGGTAAGGTTCAAATGTAGTACAATAAGGGCGTGATTTCCGTCCACACACACACTCGTTATAAAATACACTGCTAGCTGCAAAATGTCCACCTGTCACATGTACACAAAATAGATAGTGTCTACACGCACATTTCTATGCCTTAAAACCAACTAGTGCAAATGCCATTTCATCATTCAGTCATGCAAACTGTTAGTGCAAAGGTGATCTAACACCTGTGCTCAGGTGAGTGTTTATGTTCTTCTAAAATGGATGGTGGAACGTGGAAAGAAGGAGGGAGAGTGCCCAGCCATCCCCACCCCAAGACCCCCACCAGAGCAGCAGCGGCAGCCGAATCCCCAACGCCACACGGAACCGCAGGGAACAACCGCCCGGCTAATTAAGCCCGCTACCCAGGCCAGGCCAGCAGGACTGGCCGCAAGGCCCCCAGAGCCAGAGAGCAGGAAGGGCTGGAGGGAGAGAGAGCGCCACCCAGCCCAACCAGAGAGCAGCCCTCGCCGCTACCGAAGAACCCAACGCAGGGCCCCATCGGAGAAGGACGCCCACAGCCCCAGACGAGCACCCCACCACCACCCAGGAGTTCCGGGCATCCCCCCGCCCCAACCCCAGGTACGAGCCAGGACTTCTGGCGAGACCTGGCCCGCACTCCAGGTGGCCATCCGCCCGGCCCACGGTTGGTCCATGCAGGGCCGAGCGAGCAGGCCCGCGCCCCGCCCCAAGAGGGGAACCCCGGGAAAAAGAGGGCCCACAAGGGTGTTAGAATATGGCCCACTCAGGCCCGGCCACACAAATTCCAAGGGCCCAGCCAGAGAGCAGGACCAGAACCCACCCCCAGGACGCGAACAACACTCCCGGCCCAGATGTAATGTGAACTCCCCGCCAAGGCTGAGAGGCACCAGCCGCCCAGGAAGCTGCACCCTGGGACACGGCCACGCTGCAAAGGGGCCTGCACTTCCACCAGGAAGAGGCAGGGGACAGGATGGTCCTAGGTCCCACCTTCCTGCAAAATGTAAAAAGTGTATGTGTGTTTGAGAGGGTGTGTGTGCATGTGTGTGTGTTTATGTTGGAATGTATATATTGAGGGGGAGGGTGTGCTAAGTGGGTGTAGTTAAATTATGGAGAGCAATTGAGGGACATCTCCTGATTACTCACAGTGACGTCCCCTCACCCTCCTCACCAAGGGACCCTAAATGTCTAAGGTGTAAAAATGTAAAAATGTTATTTGGATGGCAGTCAAAGGCATGTGCCTTGCAGGCCTGTGACTCCTGGTCATGGAACTTGGCCTACAGAACATGGAACTTCACCTCTCTGGGAGGGAAGGAGCCTGAGCTTGTGTGAGAAGTTGAGAGATACCGGCTAGATATAGTCAGGCTCACCTCTACGCATAGCCTGGGCTCTGAAAATCAGTCCTTAGGAGAGGTTGAGTCTACTTACTCTGGAGCGTCGCCATGGTGAGAAGCGGTGGCCGGGGCTACATACTCGTGAGCCCCATCTCACACGCCAAGTGTTGAGTTCACCAGGTGGACTCACAGGAGGGCCGTCCTCCGCCTTTGGGTGGGGGACAGGTCTCTAACTGCATTTCGCCAGCCCACACACAGCAGTTTAGTGTACGCGGCCTTCTTGGCGTCTCTCAAAGACGTACTGGAAAGTGCCCCAACGGGTCGGCTCACTTCTGTACTGTTTCTGTACTTTTTTCTTTTTTTCCTGAATATCCATTGTAACGACTGTGTTGCTTTGTCACTGTAGCGGGAACGAACCGAGCTGTAATTGTTCAGCTGCGCTTGGACTATTCTTACCCCATACTCAAACAGAGAGAGAGTAGACAGAACAATAGATTGCTCCTTTCTGGCATTAAACCCATTTATTATGAACACACACGAACAGCCGAACATGAACTCTGACTTCCTCTTCATAGCGCCTCAGTGAAGGCTGCTGGTTGATTCAACACCCAGATTTCACCTCTTCCATGAGGTCTTAGTGATGCCAGCGGGCTAACTCTCAGGTTGCCACTGTATTAACTTATGCTGAGGCGGAAGTACGTTAGCCGTGAGTTTCCCTCCGAGACTCTAATAGTGACAGACAATAAAATAAGTATACACATTGCCAGTGCAGACGCGAGGTTGTGCAGATGAGAACCCTCCATCTCCTTTACTTCCTGTGTGGAAACACTTTGGCTTTATGTCAGCATCCATGAAGGAGAAGACAATTGATGCTAAGATAAGACATATATGCAAAGAGATATGCTGTCAACATCACCCAATCTGCTAGCAATAACAAACACTGGATTGCAATTTAATCTATGGTAAAAAAATTAAAAATAAATGTAGTAATTTAAAGCTTAGTTTGCTATATATATACTATTTATAGATCACCCACATGTAATTCGTACTTGACTATTAAACTACAAATTACTTGCAATTACTGCCCTAGTTTTAAGCTAGAAAATAATTAGCATGATATGATACACATGGACAGACACTGGTAATAATGGAGGGCAGGGGCAGAGTGGATGGAGTAGATATATTTATTAACTGTGGTAAAACACTTTAGTAACTGCTAAAAACCACAAATAACAATATTAACAAAATAATGTCTGTGAATAGAATTACTCCAAGCAGATTTGCTTAAACAGCTGCATCAGAACCGAAATGTACTTAACCCTATAAAATCTCTGAACTCTAACTAAATTGAGATTTTAGCGTGATCACACCCTAGTGTATATATATGTATGTATATATATAAAAACGTCCTCCTCACCCTCCGGTGGTTTCTCTTCCAAGCTCGGGTGTTCTACCAGAGGCCTGGGAGCTTGAAGGTCCTAAGTATCTTAGCTGCTCCTAGTACTGGGCGCCTTTCTGGACTGGAGAGGTCTGAGGTCTTCCAGGTATCTGTTGCAGCTTACTCCTCTAGCTTCTGGGGGTTACTGCCCTGGATTGCCCAATTACTACAGGCACCACTGTCACCTCTTACTTTCAAAAGCCTGAAGTTCTTCTCTGAGTTCCTGGCATTTCTCCCAGTTTCATGTTCCTCTTCCTGATGTTCCATCGCTTGGCATCATATGTCCACTACAACGGCTTCGTTTTTTATCCATAATTACTACAATGTCTGGTTGGTTCATTGGCTTACTGTTCTATCAGTTCGATCTGGAAGTCTCAAAGGATCTTGCCTTCATTCTCTACTTACCTTCAGAGGTGTTTCCCATTTAGACCTTGGGGTTTCCAGTTCATATTCTGCCAGCATCTTACACCCTGCAGTTATTTGCTGGATTGTTTCAGGCGCCTCTTTGCACAGCCCACTTTGGGTCTTGGGTGGTAGATCTGAGCCTCTATTGCCTCTGTGCTCAGGCTTGTTCTAGCTGCCAGGATGAGCGCTCCAGTGCCGTCCTGTAGGCCAGCCTTTCAGCCATTGGTAGGACTTCTTGATATCAGCTACTACAGTTATGGTCCGTACATCCCATGCAGGGGTTTGTCCTCCCATAGCGGATTCGTCCTCCAGCACTGCATCTCTGCCCTCCATTCCCGAGACATCCACTGGAGCACACTCGTCAGTTGGGCCTTGAGCTGATGTACTCATGCATCTTGATGTTTCCATCCTGATAGTGGCTTTACGCCACTAGTCTCGGCCTTCCTTGCGGCTAGTATACAGTCTCAGAGGCGACTGGGGCTGAAATCCCCATGCATGGTGAGGAGCTGTGGTTTTAATATCCGTGGTCTGCATTCTTCTTTGGCCATCTTAATATTCCTGCAGGTATCTGATAACTGCAGTGTGTAGCCGTTTATTGCCCGGTCTTATTTTTGCCATTGAGTCATTTCAGACTTGCCTTAATCGTTGGATATTTAGCTGTTGCAGCCTTTGCTGCCTGCCTCCAGGTTGCCATTTGCCTGTAACCCGAGGTACTTGTAACTGTCTCTCGGAGCAGTCTGCTATTGTTCCTTCTGGAATGAGACTCCTCCTGTGTGGACTACCTTGCCTCTCTTTGTCACCATCCAGCTGCATTTCTCGAGCCTGAATGACATCCCAATGTCAGTACTGTAGATCCTGGTGGTGTGGATCAGGGAGTCAATGTCACGCTCGCTCTTAGCATATAGCTTGATGTCATCCATGTATAGGAGGTGACTGATGTTGGCCCCATTTCTGAGACGGTATCCATAGCCAGTCTTGGTGATTATTTGGCTGAGGGGGTTCAGACCTATGCAGAACAGCAGGGGATACATCACCTGGTATCCTATATCTGATGGACAATTTGTGGAAACCACCATAGTCACTGAGTTTCCCATGAAGGCTTCCAGAGTCCTGTTGATGCTGTACAGCCCAAGCATTCAGAGATCCACGTGTGTGGTATTGAGTCACAGGCCTCTTGTAATCAATTCAGGCTGCACAGGTTGGTGTCGTGACTTGCAGTCTTGAGCGACTGTTCTGTCGACCAGGAGCGTGCTTGGCCTCTGGAGTCTCTACCAATGCCCTTCTGTGTGTTGCTCATGTATTGATCCATGTGCCTATTTATCTTGGATGCCTGACATGCCTGACATGAGCTTCCATGTTGTGGTTATTGGCCGGTAAAGGATGAGACTGCACTTTGAGGATCCCTCTGGATCAGGATCGTTTCGCCCTGTTAGCCATTCGGGATGAGTCCCTATCTCTTAGCAGCTGGTTCTTTTGCTGCCAGGCTACTCAGGAGTGCGGTAAGCTCTTTAGCCAGTAGGCATGTATCATGTCAGGGCCCAGTGCTGTCCAGTTCTTCATACCTGAGACTCTTTCTTGGATGTCGGCCACTGTGATGGTTACTGGATTCTGTTCAGGGAGGTTGCTATGTTCTTTTCTCAGAGAGACCAGCCACTGGGCATTGGTGTTATGTGTGGTCTCTCTTTCCCATATACTTTTCCAGTAATTGTCTAGTTTCTAGCCTTGTGGTCTGCTCGGGCTGTTTTGACTTCTGCTACTGAGCTTATTACCTCTATGCTGAGCTGCTAACAGCCTGTTTATCTGCCTGGCTTCATTGTCTCTTGTGTACTCTCTTAGGCGTGTGGCTGCTCAAGGCCAGGGAGCCCTTGCTCATGTGCCTATGCTTCAGGTAAGGGCATCTGCTGTATCTCTAGGTACTTGCTTTCTCATTGTACCTCTTTGAGCCTCTGTCAGCCTACTCACATCCTTCCGAGTTGCCTTGATTTTGGCCTCTAACCGTTGCTTCCATGGTGGGTACTGTCTTCTCCCATGGTTGCTCTTAGCCACATCTCAAGGATCACTGCTGCCATGTAAACCAGTTCATTTGTTTCGTGATGGTTGTAGGAAATGCCTCAATGCTTCATCTATGCTTTCTGTAGATATCTGTGGCGCAAAAGCATCACTTAACTGCTAGAAGGCTGGAAGTCGGGTTGCTCTAGTGTTCATTGTATATGATTCTGTCTTTCAGGCTGCTTGCTGCCTCGCCTCAGCGTAATTGTGGTTGCTGGGGCTGTACTCCAATCTCAGGGTGGAGGTGGTGATGTACCTCCTCTCTGATCTGCTGTCTTGGCCTTCCTGGCATTGTATTGGCACGCCTAATCTCTACAAGTTGTGATAGGAGCTGCTACTTTGTGGATGTTAGAGCATTGGGCTACCAGTTGTTTCATGCTAGCCTTGATTGTGGCTCAGCTGATCCATCATTCCACATTCTCTGCATGTAACCTCTCCGTGGATTACTTCTTGAGTAGTAGCATTCTAACAGAACCCTTGTTCTCACATCCAGTCCATTTCGTTCTATTCCAGTAGCCCATCATCAGGTGCTCTGGTCCTCAGCACCTGACGTGAGACTCTGTTTGGCCGGCGCACGCCTGAGCCGGCACACATATCTCATTCATTGTCTCATGCGGTGAGGTAGGCATTGTACTGCATGGTCTTGCTCATGACCTCACTGGTATTGTAAATGGTAATTACCATTTCCATTGTTATAGTAATTACCCCATTTATACTGCCATTTTTCCATTACATTTAATTGTTCGTCTACCCTGGAAATCGTAACCTGGTTTCCTGAACTGAGGTTTATCAGCCATATACACATAGATATATATATATATATATATATATATATATATATATATATATATATATATATATATATATATATATATATATATACATATATATACACATACATACATATATATATATATATATATATATACACATATACACACACACAGTCAGTCATTCATTCATCTTCTTCTGTTTTGTCCCTTTTTCTCCCTTTCGAGGTCACGGGGGTGCTGGAGCCTATCCCGGCCACTGGTGGGCGAAGGCAAGGAACACCCTGGAGGGGTCGCCAGTCTGTCGCAGGGCCACAATCACACACCCATTCACTCTAAAATTCACACCTGTGGACAATTTAGAGTTGCCAATTGACCTATGAAGCATGTTTTTGGACGGTGGGCGGAAGCTGGAGACCCCAGAAAAACATTTGGCCACCCCTGGTATAGGTCGTTTCCATTCAATTATGCCTCAGACAGGTTGATCTGGTTCGATCCTAGGAATACAAATACTACAAATCGATCCATCGATTAATAGATTAATTGTTACACCCCTTGAATTTATAGAGGACCTTTGTCACAAATCACTTCGACAAGTGCACACAGACAGGCATAATATGGGATTTGCATAATAAAAAATAAAAAAAACTAACAACCCAACTCGTGTTTGTACAAAGTGAATGAGCACCCAGGTACATCCCCCCACAAGGCCCCACCGCAGTCCAGGGCAACTGGCAGAAGTCTACCCCAGCTACCCTGGGGGGCGGCCGGAAACCCCCACCCAATAAATGCAAAATAATGACTAAAAGTTAGTCTTTCCCTATGGGTAGCGACACACTCGGTCTAGTTCTAATGTACAGTCAAAGGGTTCAGGCCCGTCTGAAGAATTAAACCTAGTGGCTTAAGACAGAGTTACCTTCTCCGCAGGCCTCAAGTCAGGCATCAGGCTCTGGTTGGCCAGGCTCATGCACTCCTCCAGAGTCTGAATGAAGGTTGTACACGTGGCACTGAGCAAAGAGGCCTGCACACACACACACACACACACACTCACACAGTTTTAGACATGTTTCACAAATGATTCTCCCTCTAAGTCAGTTTCACAGAAGAAAAGTGTAAATTCCAGCTTTGCAAAGATAGAGGTAATGTGCTGACCTCACTTGTGGGCGTGGCCTCATCTCCTGTGTTGTTCTGTGATTGGATGGTCTGGACCTGTTGCACCAGAAGGTCACAGTACAGACGCAGTTCAGACATCTTGGTTTTCAGACATTCTGGACCTGGAACAGATAGAGCGATCCTCAGCTGAACCAAAAGGAACTGGTTTCTGCAGGTTTGGATATCCGTATTTCAAAATGCTCAAATAATGTAAAGCTCTCATCTCCTTGATTTCTCACCTCCGTGCTTCTTGCTGTCCAGGTTTCCAGCTTTGGATGAACCTAACGCTACCAGCCACCTCTGGCGCTCTGCGGCGTTCACAGCACGCACGTAGAAGTGCTGCTCTCCAGGGATGATCAGATCCAGCCGGGTGGAATCTGTGGGATGAACTAAAACAAGCAGACAGAGGTGATGCAGGGCCTTCCCAGCAAAGAGCAACTGGATGCTCAGCACTCTGACCTTTAATGTCGCACACAGACATCTTGATGGATCCTTTGCTGCCTTTATTGACGTCGTCCTCACTGTCGTAGTATGAGATGACCCCGTTTTCAAGGACAAACCAGCGAGGCTGCCATCCTTCACAGAAACAAATAAGCAGAAAACACCACAAGAGTAATGGAGACCATCTACCTCTTCCAAATCTGAGCTCACCACTTCACTTTGTGTGAGCAATAAGGGCACCCAAACCTGCAACCTTCAAATCAGAGGATGACCACTTTACCTCTGCACCTCCATTGATTTTACAAAAGAACTGGAGTAAGCGATCCCCTCCCCCTGGCGCTCCAAACAGGAAGTACCTGCTGACTCCAAGAACCCAAAATCTCATAGACTTCTATAGAGAAACAAACAGCTGCTATCCAGTCATTCTTTTGGTCAGATGAACCATTCTTGCTCTGATAAAAAAAAATTTAAACATGTTCTGGATAGTCCTCTTTTTTTGTGTTATTTTTTCTTTATTGCAATTTATTCAAATTGAAACTGACCAATCACATGCCTCAGGAAAGGCATGTGTTGCTCGCTGGCCCCCATCTCAAATGTTTAATTGACAGATTCTCCCGAGCTGCTTTCGGTGGAAGAGGTGTGGACTTCTAACATGCTCACTACTAATTGGCAACAGTAGTTTGCATAGAAACGTTGACTCAGACCAACTTGGGCCAATCACTGTTGTCTGGTTCCAACATGGCAACATCCTTATCATGGAAAAATGGCGACTGAATTGATTTCATTTGGTTGGAGCCGGAATTAAGGCTTCTTCTATAGGTGATGTCGCACTCTGTCTAATTCTCTATACAGTCAAAACAGTCACAGATGCCCTAATTATATTCAGACAACGTAAAGATTGCTACAAGTTACACACAATGTTTGCATGAGTGATTGTGTGCATATTTAAGAGTAAATGTTTGTGAGTTAGTTCTATAAATCATGATTGAATGAATGATGTCTGTAACTTTGCATGTTGTTTGTGTGTAAAAGCTTACAAGTCTGCATGTGTGTGTGTGTGTATGTTTTGTCTGTCTGTGTATGTTTATGTGTGTCTGTGTTGTGTGTTGTGTGTGTGTGTGTGTGTGTGTGTGTGTGTGTGTGTGTGTGTGTGTGTGTGTGTGTGTGTGTGTGTGTGTGTGTAAGACTGTCAGAATTTTTTTTCTGTGTGAATGTGTTGTTTGTGGGTTGGTTCGGTAGTTAAAAGTCAGGATGGGTTGATTTGCAGATGAACTGTTTATGAAATGCAGTTTCATTTCAACATAAGAGCCATTACTGACTGGTTCATTGTCAACCAGGAGGGTATTCCAGAAAGCAGGTTATGCTAACTCCCACGATAAGTTTGAGGCTAAGTAAGTTGATAACCTCAGTTTTCTGTTCCAGAAATGGAGGTATGTTTCAGGGTAGGTCAAGTTATGGCAACTCATGCTCTGAACATAACCTGGTCTGGAGCAGGTTTAGTTGAAGCTTAGTTTGTTTTCAGAGAGGTGAAGCAGCATGGCGTGTCCATTTGAAGATGATTTAGTGGATGAAGAAGCTCAGATAATATTTTTTCCACCATGAGAGGGTGATAAGACCACTTATGGATGTTGGAAAGATAAACTTTTTTACTTTGATCTAACTTATTTGATTCAGTTAAGATAAATCATTTTTTTGTTAAGTCAGTTTAAAAATAACACGTAGCTTTCAGACAGTTATTTTACTTTCATTCAAATTAATTCAGTTAAGTAAGTGTAACTTTGGTGCTGCTGTTAAATCGGCACCGCAAAGGATTGTGGGATATCATTCCCTTTGCCTGTCTGGACGGATTTGGGTTTAAGTGTGGGTTTTTGAACAAATGTATTTAGTTGTTTAGTTGTTTTGCCGAGTTATTTTGTCCTACTATGCTTACGTCTCTGCACCATGAGTGAAAGTGAAGGAGGGGATGATGAGTTTAATTAGCACCACTACCGCACATTTCTGTAATGACAATGATGAAAAATTCTTTAATGAATTTTTTCATTAAACATGCATTTTTTCCCCCGTCCTTCTTATTGTTATAAAAATGAGTATAATCTGCCGGCTCAAACTTAGACATATGAGAGATCAGGAAATATAATTAATTAAAATGGAAAAAATGTGAATTGAATTGGAGTAATATGAGATTTAGTCAGATAAATATGTAAATTTGAGTTGTATGAACAATTATTGAGTTTTATAGACGTAAGAAATTAGGTTGATTAAATTTAACTCAATTAGTTGTTACCAATAGAAGTAATTCATTTAAGTTGGCAAAATTGGATAAGCTATATATGTATGCCTCACAAGGAAAATGGAAATAAGATCAGAAATTGGTACAATTACTTTGTCTGTTCTTCTACTACAAGCAGAAACTCTTTCTTTTGCTGATGCAGCCGTGTTACTTTTTTGATGGACGTATAATCTTCATAATCTTCATTAAAATCTCAGACTCCGTCTCACTGAAGTATAGCGCTCTCTCTTTTTTTCTCCACGCGTTTCCATGGTGACTCCAGAAATCGGCGATCCATTGAGAATGTCTTTATGTACCTGCTGTGCACGTGCATTAACCCAGGTTAAGTCGAGCGTAATTACACTAACTCATATCTGGTCTTTTGGAACCGACATACCCAGAGTAAGCAAGTTCAGGCGGATTTCAGCCAGAGTTCAGGGTTAAAGTCAGGCTAGTTTAAACATGCTTCCTGGAATACCCCCCAGCTTGTTTGTGTCTGCAGCTTCTGATAATGACCAGCTAACGAGCCTTTCACATCAGTCTGTCTGATGCTGAAGGCTGAGGCTGAAGGTGCTGCACCTGTCCCCTCCACCTGCACGTCACAGCATCTCTGAGTGCGTCATCATCTGCAGTGCCACCTTATCCATCCTTACCCGGAAATGTGCTAAAGCAGCTGCGCGCCGTTTCTTGTATTTCACTGACTCATCTTCGTGATTCTTAACTAAGCTGCTGCTGAGTCCCACAGAGGGTCAACGGTCTTACCTGTCATGTAGTTGGTCCACTTGTACAGAATACCCTCCATGGCGTCTCCTAGCATCGGGCGGCTGATGGCGTTAGCCTGTTCGCTTCCTGTTAACCCGGCTGCTTACCGGATTCACGTCAGAAGACAGACAGCGCGTAAAAAACACGCTCTGTTTGCCTGCACGTGAGGGAATGGACGGTGTCACGCGGCTTCGGTGCGAGATTTGATCGTGAGGAGGTTGTCAGCTGATCAGGAAAACATCAACAAAACAGCTGCCTATGCACGGAAGCCTGCAAAGGACAATTCTACCCAGTTCAATTCAGCTCGTTGGTGAGACGTGTCCTTTTCACAGGAGCAGCAGAAACGTCCGCCAAACTGTGGAAAACAAACTCGCTCTAACGTGGAAAAACCCGATTCAGGAGGCGAGATGACACACAGAAAACCACGGAGCTGAATGGGACACCAAAGAGCAGATTTAACCAACTTTTCTAAAAATGTTATCACATGATTTGATTAAGAATGTAGACACAAAAAAGTATGTTAAAACCTCATTGATATCAATTTTAAATGTAAAATAAAATGTTCTTTTGTAAATGTAAACCAGATGAGACTGTTTGGTTTTAAATCTAAATGTTAATAAATATTAAAGGTTGATACAGTTTGGCTAAATGCTTTATTTCAAATGTAAATCTTAAATAAATCTAATTCGAAAAGCTAATAATACATTAAAATTCAACATGTGAATGTAAAGTATAAATCAATAACTGTATATGAGAACCATTGACTGTACATCAGAGAAAGAAATGAGAGGGAATCTGGATGAAGACATTTAGAATCAAAGTTATATTTTTGTAATTATATTATTTTCTCAGAAACTGGAGAAATACCAGGGACTCAGAGAACAACTGGAGAAAGCCTGGAAAGTGAAGGTGACAGTGGTGCCTGTGGTAATTGGAGCACTGGGGGCAGTAACCCCAAAGCTGGAGGAGTGGCTACAACAGATACCTGGAAAGACCTCAGACCTCTCAGTCCAGAAAAGAGCAGTGCTAGGAACAGCTAAGATACTGCAGGACCCTCAAGCTCCCAGGCCTCTGGTAGAGGACCCCAGCTTGGAGGAGAAACCACCCGCGGAGGGTGAGAGGGGCGTTTTTTTTTTTTTTCATATATATATATATATATATATAAAAATCTATTCATGTCCGCCATAAGGAAAAAGCTACACTTTTTATTTTGGTGGGTCTTTAAGTGTCAGTTTATGTATACTTTTAGAATGTCTTGAATGCATTTTAATGTTATTGTTTTACGTATTAACTCTATCATCACGTTGTAAGTGTCCAACTTCACTGATTAAGATATTTCTTAATGACAGTTGTAAAAATTATAAACTCACATGTCAGCAAAACATGTAGCAAATATATTGTGAATCTTGGGTAATGATGTCATGATGGAAATATAAAAACATACCTAATGAAGGTTCTGGTCACGGGTCTTCAGGATGTGATGAAGGCTTTGCTGACAGGTGTTCTGCTGGGTGGTGCCATGGTAGTTATCCCAGCCAGAATTTGTATTGCAGTTGCAGGAGCGAGCATAGGTTCTGACAACACTTACTCTGACAACAGTCAGAAAGCATAAAAAGGAGGTGGATGTTCATGGCGTGTTTTCTTCTGGGTTTATCTTTCATTTTTGTCATTGTTGCTTGCTGTTTTTTTTTCACATCTTCGTTAGACAACAACAGTCAGCGCAAGACAAGAATGGTCCCTCGACTAATTTAAGATAAAAAAAAACGCAATATATGAAACTCTTGTGTTATTATTGTCTAAAAGATTTACTTTGTTTTTAGAAGCTACAATGTTGTTTACGGAACAAAATACAGAAAGGTTGTGGAAGGAGGCGATGATTTCCAAATTAATTATTTAAAAAATAAATAAAATAAAACTCAAATAGAAGTAGTAAGCAACACAATTTTCATATCTCTTGTCTTTTTATTGCATTTGAACATACATTTCATATATATATATATATATATATATATATATATATATATATATAGACACTTATATTTTATAAATGTGTATTTGTACACTACAATCCTTTCTTAAACGTGTTAAAAAATACATCAAATGCTCCAAAAACAAAGCACTACAGTTACCAAACAATGATTGTTACATTTCCTCGTTTGTTTTGGCCACTAAGACAGAAAACAAAAACAGGGAGGCGGGGTTTCAACCATGACCCGGAAGGGGAGGACTTAGCAGTTCCATGAAGTTGAGGATGGAGGCAGGAGTGTTTAGAGGAAGGGGTGTGTGAAAGGACACATGGGATTGCAGGGTCTCATTAAATAGCAACCAAGATCATCATTGGTGAATGAGGACATGAAATCACTCAAGAGCAAAATCTTTAATCACAATCATTCTGCTGAAATGTTAACAAAAACATCCTCTTCATCCAGTTTGGTTTGCTTTCGCACACAGTTGCTGTCTGGAGAGAACCAAAGACTGAGGCAAACAGAACCACCTAGTAAATCTTTCAGTTCCAAGAGCTGCTCATTTGGGGGTAATATAGTCCAAAACTAGCTTGGAGCAGGACAGGAAAAAGTTGGAAGAAGGAAAGGAGCATGTCCTCTGACTATCCTCCCTATAAACGCAAAGAAGCATCACCCTTATGCTGCAGATGTTTCCAAACTTGGAAATGGTTCCCATTTCCTCTAAATCACACCATGATTGTTCTCCTCCTCTCTTTGGAATGTCTCAGCGTTCACACTGAAGTGAACTGTACCAGAGTGCAGAACCCTCATTCTCAAGATGACAATAGTTCTGTTGAGTCCAAACCAGAGTCTAAGTTAGCTTTCACACTTGCAGAACCAAGAGGACCGTCAGAGGAATCCAGGTCTGCGGTGGATTTAAGTCCACTGGAAATTCCATTTGCATGAAATGAAACTAGATCCAAGCTTACAGACTCTAGGACTGCAATTAGAGATTGTTTTGGTTGTCAAATTATGAATTTAACATTTTTCTGATTAGTCACAATTATTTTGAAAGTATTTCTGCTTTGATTTAAGCACAAACTAAGCAAAAGACTACTTAACGTGAGTTTATTTTCTTAACAAATGACTCCTAATAAACGTAGTTGTTCTTCTGAATATCAAACATGTTTCAACATATTGATCAAATGTACTTCATTGAAAACTGTAAATTTGCAGTTATGATTATGATAATATAGTTGTTGTGGTTGGAAACATAAAGTGCTTTATGTCAATAAAACACACAAACTTGAGTTATTTGTCACTGAGTGTTCTGTTGCTGTAAATGTTTCATGGTCTAAAATCAGAGCTGCTTATTTCTTGTCCTCAGCATCTACCACCTTGCATGTGTTCCAGCTCTCCTGCTGCTTATTCCCTGAATCAAGTATGATCAGTCAAGATTGACGGAGCAAAGTCAAAACCAACAAGCCAGTATATCTAACCTTAACCATAACCTAACCTCACCACACATCTTGTGACTGGAAACCACAATCTACGTAATTATGGCTGTTAAAAGTCCTATCAATGCCTCCTGCTGTGCTCATAGGGTCAACGATGGTGAGAGAAAGGACCTCAATAAGAATAAGACAGAAGCACCAACACACAAACCCTGAAACACATCAGAGATGTAGGGATCTCATTCATGGGAGTACTAGACACACTTGATTTTGCAAGTTTACCAAAACAGACCAGAAGTCTGCTGAGCTCCAGCTGTCCCTCCTTTACACAAGAGTTTGTGCTCAAATTCGGAAAAAAAGGTTTTTGTGCATTTTTACTGCTATAGCATTAAGTGGACGATCTGTCAGTGATCCCTGGCAACAATTACATGTGATTTAAAAGAAATTGGGATTTATGTGAAAACATTAGGGACTCTGATTTAAAAAAAGCAATAAATACCAGTGGTAAAGATCATTTAAATAAATAGAGAAGTACTAGAAGTACACCTTTGAATACTGAAATCCCACATTAATAAGATCTAGGGTAAACATGGAAAACACTGACTTTATCCATAAGATATTTTTTCACACTGGTTTGGATGCAGTGTAATTTGGAAATCTTGGCACTTAACCAGAGCAAACCCTGTGAGGATGCCCTCCATCAGCTAAGGAGAGACACCCCATCTCTGCATCTAAAACTCATTCCTCCACAGATTTTTAACTGTGGAAAGTCATTTTTAACTGTACTTGTTTCACATAAGCTGTCATTTTTATTTATTTTATGTTTAAAATGTTTACATTTTTATTGTAAATGTAATTTATTGCTTCATCCTAGCCAGGAGATTCTTAATGTCAATGGGATATTTCCTGGGCAAATAAAGGTTGAACAAAAGTAAAGAACTTCTTCCTAAACAGTTCATGATATTAAAATGAAGTTTCAGTGGGCAGAAGGGCACAGCTGGATCATATCTGTCACTTTACGAAAGCTGGGATCTATGTGACATACCCAAAAGTCAGATATTCTATCTGATGCACTAAGAACAGAACAGGACTTTGTTTGAAAGAAAGAACAGATTCTGGGATTCTTTGCTCTGTGAGTTTTTCACTTTAGCAAAATGCTGTTGCATCACGAACTAAACTCTGGAGGGTGACAGACTTTAGGGCTTTGGTTGGTGCCTCTAGACTCTTTAAGCTGCTTTCAGGCCTTTTAGTCTTTAGTCACATCTTAAAAAATGTTCACTAAACTTAGAGCTACAGCAGTCAGACTTACTGGTTCAGGAGCCTCAGAAGCTCAGTATCCCTGTCTTCCTGTTTTTGTCAATATCCATTGTTTCAGTACTTTCTAACTTTTAAGTAAGATTTCAAAAATGTTGGCTTTTGAGAGTAAAGAAGTGACAGCAGGTTTCTCCTTAGTGGGAATGAATGCATTTCTAAGATTGAATCAACATAGTCGTCTCTCTCTACTGCTGCCTCACAAACAGCCGGTTTTCTTGTCCATCTCTGAAATGTCACCCCCCCCCCCCCCCCCCGAAGTTTGTTCTAAGCGCAGTGATGCGTTCAGGGCCATCGCAGCCATCAAAGCAGGACTTTATCAGAAAGACTTTTTGCAGAAATGCCCATATCAGCTGATGCAGACACGTCTTTGTAAATATCTACCAATACAGATATTGTGCTGATATTATCGTGCATCCCTACTAACAAGTGAAGGGGATGTCAGCCACTGATGCACACAGCCACCACCCCACCCCAGCACACACTGAAGTGTGTGTGTGGCCTACAGGACAGCAGCAGCATTATGGTCTAGCAGACACATCAAAGAGAAGATATGATACAGAGGGTCCAATACACCTATAGTACAACATCTATACATCAACTATACAGTGTGCATTTTTTTTCAGGATGGAGTCAGGGGGTTAGACGTGGTCACCATTAAAACAACGTTGTAAAACTAGGGGATCAAAATGGTGGGAGAGCCAAAGATAAACAGAGTTTAACCACTGCTGAAGATGGAAGGATAAGCTAATATTATGAATACAAAATATCAGAAAACGCTTAATTCTCCTGAGGCACTTCCTATTGTAATTGTGAATTCTTTTTTAATAAATAAAAATAGTGAGTACATTATCTTTCGTTATATTCACTTGCCAAATTACATCTAAGCTGTGTGTGTTTTAATATATCAGCTTATCCGAGACCAGATCGAGGATTAAGAGACAGAAATCTGGAGGAATCCTGAATCTGGATAATCTTTCCATAGTTTGAGGGAGCGGGTTATCAAATGCTACAATAGATCCAAACTCCTTTTGATCTGGTAGTCCCAGTTCAAGCAGACCAAACTACCAGTCTGTCTGTGGCTCAGTATTAGGGTCAAATTAACAATTAACCCCAATGTGGAGTCATGGGGCAGAGCTTTAGTAAAAGACACTGAGGACTTACAAGACTAGGAGTTTTAGGATGGAAGGGGGGGTTACTACTCTGACTGAGGAGTTGTTCACATTATATGATGGCAGTTGTGATTTACAGTTAAGCAGATGTGACAGATATAACAGGGTTGGGGAAATTGGGAAATGTTAGGATATAACTATGGCCTCCGTGACTATGGCAGGGTCTTCTATGTCGGCTTTACTCTGAACCATCCTCAGCTCCAGCTGAGGCGGACTGGGCCTTCGACCAGGACCTGCCAACTCTGAGGCACACAAGATGGAGTGTGTGTGGGGGGGGTAGGGTGACAGAACAGATGTAAAGTTAACCCAGCCACACCAAAAGTTAGCTTGAACCATGTTAAAGTTTCAGAACTTAAGCCGCTTTCTTACCGTGAGCATATGATATGGTCCTTTGAATGACATGGTGCATCACAGAGAAAGTCTTTTCACAGGCCGTCTGGAATGAAGACAAGCAGAAAGCAAAGTGAGCTCAGTCCATCACTCAGGACCGTGGGCTTCGTGTGTGA
This sequence comes from Oryzias sinensis, assembly GCA_037389245.1. Classification (NCBI taxonomy): domain Eukaryota; kingdom Metazoa; phylum Chordata; class Actinopteri; order Beloniformes; family Adrianichthyidae; genus Oryzias; species Oryzias sinensis. The sequence goes on from CM074500.1 coordinate 28,508,324, forward strand.
ACAGTACAGGGATGGGGACTTGGTTTTAGATTCTAACTCTTACGTTTTACAGAATTTCAGACTTGACTCAAGATAACCTCAAAAATGCGAGACTTGAATTTTGGGATTGGTGATTTTGTGGTCTTTTCTACTTGCCTCCACTTGCGTGTCAAGTTCAACAAAAAAGCCGTTTTTACCATTTCTTGAATGGGGATGCAAAAACACCAGAAGGGAGAAAGTAGAGAAATGGGACTTGAAACTTGGCTTGAATTTGCAAAAAGGGGCTGATAAGCATCTCTGTGGGGCAGATGCCACAAGAGCCTATAGCTGTTCTTTTTTTTTTTTTTTTTTTTTACTTGTCCTGTCCAACAGCTGGGCAGGCAGATGAGAACTGAGGGCCTCTTGTGTTGGACATATTTTACTTTAACAAGAGGGGTTATTAATCTTCAGACAAACCAGAGGTATGTCTGAATAAACCCCTTTTGTAATTGAGGCCAAAATCCTTATTAATTTCAACCATGTTTGAAAATTCCTTGGTGTTGGACCCGACGGAAAGAAAGAGGGGAAGAAGAGAGAGGATGCAGAGAGGGGGGGGTAGGAGGTGATAGGAGGGGGAGTAAGACCATGAAGCAGCATAGAGCAGACAGGTTTACTGATGTTTATCATTACGGTAAGGTTCAAATGTAGTACAAATCTCAAAGGGCGCTGCCTGTCCAATAATAATACTCCAAATGTTATCAACACACTATAGCTGCAAAAATAACCACTCTGTCGACATGCATTAATAAAACATATAGTGTTCCACACGCATACTTATGCCTTAAAACCAACTAGTGTGAAATATTTCAGTCATTCAGTCATGCAAACTGTTAGTGCAGCAGAGCTAACACCTGTGTGCTCAGGTGAGTGTTTATGGTTCTTTCTAAAAATGGATGGTGGAGTTGAAAAAGAAGGAGGGAGAGTGCCCAGCCATCCCCACCCCAAGACTCCCCACCACAGCACAGCGGCAGCCGGAATCCCCGACACCACACATGGCAGCAGGCAGGAACAACCGCCCCCCGGGCGACCAAATTCGCCACCCAGGCCAGGGCCAGCAGGACCGCCGCGAGGCCCCCAGAGCCAGAGAGCAGGGAGGCACTGGGGGGAAAGAGAGCGCCACCCCAGCCCAACCAGGAGAGCAGCCTGGCTGCGCCCAGGAGGGGTCTGCAATGCCGGGCTCCACCCGGGAAGGCAACCCAAGGTGCCCCAGACGAAAGACCCCATCACCACCCAGGAGTTCTGGGCATCTCCCGCCTCAACTCCCAGGTACGAGCTAGGAACCTCAAGGGAGACCTGCGACTCCAGGCATCCACCCAAGCAGGGGACCAGAACTCCACCCTCAGGGACACGGACACTCCCCAAGCTCAGGTGTGTGAATGAACCTCTCCTCCGCGCACGGAGAGAGCACCGCCGGGCCCAGGAAACCGGCACCCAGGGGACACGGCAGCTGTTACCAAGGGCCCCGTACCCCCCACCAGGGAAGGGGTAGGGGACAGATGGTCCCAGGTCCTACCTTCTTTGTAAAATGTGTGTGCGTGTATGTGTGTTTGTGAGGGTGTGTGTGTGCATGTGTGTGTGTTTATGTTGTAATTTACATTTTGAGGGGGGAGGGGTGTGTGTACTAAGGGGGGTGCAGTTAAAATTAACACTATCTCAACAGAGAGGGCGTTTGTTCCTCATTTGTTACTAATAAAGTTATTTAATAGGAGCTAGTATTTGATGTTTTGCTTTGACTGACTGCAGAAATGGCGGATGTAGCCTCAATAAAAAATCATTTAAAGAGGGACTTTTATTCAAAACAAGTAGTCATAATTGATGGATGACCAATGCAGAAAAACACGTCTTTATTGAGACTTCTTTAACTGGAACTAGGATAACTTTCTACGTTAAGGTCACAGAAGGAGAGATGAATGTGAATGTGTGTGCGTGTGAGGCATATATCGTCTGTAGAAATTATCTTGCTGTGTTTTTTGGCATCAAAATTCATGGAAATAAAAATTTTCACTTTTATGATTTTTTCTGAAATTTGAAATTTTTGTATATTAAAACAAATGTTCACACAGTTTGGGGATTCAATAAAACAATAACAAAAAATAGTTAAATTTAAAAATTTTCTTTAAAATTTGTTTTGGACATGAGGAGGGGGACAAGTGAAAAATTGCATTCTAAGGGGGACTCCAGACTGGTTTGTTATTTTCAAAAGTATATTCAAGCACTCTTTTCTTAGTTTCTGTAGATTTAGTCTCAAGACATGTAAGTTTAGTCATAAATTACATTTTTTAGTAGTTTGTTTGTGGGAAATTTGAAATATAATGGATGGTACATAAATGTTCTCCAATTCTAAAATGACCCATAGGCCTCTCATCTGTTAGTTAATATGGCTCTGAAAGAGTCAGTGCCTCACCAGCCACAACCTTCAGGGCACGTCTCCTCTCTAAACATCCTCCATGTCTTCCTTGTATTGTCAGGAGAAACACAGAGACACCGCTCCATGTAGCAATCAGGCTGAAAACATTTGGTGGTAGCTCCTCCCACACGTGGCTGGGGCGTCAAGCTTATGAACACATTTTTGGACAGGCGTCAAGCTATGGCAAGCAAAAAGTATCATAAATCGCCAGGAAAAGTGGCGCAGAGAACGTCGTTTTGGCCATCATAAATGCTGTTTTTTTTGCTCGAGCAACAAATTTGCTGCACAGCGAAGGAGAGGCAGTTGACGTCGGTACCCTCCTAGACTCTCAACAGCTCCTCTTAAATAAATGACTGCTTTCCTACTGCAAAAGAGGGTTTCTATGAGCATGCACCTTCAGATCGTTGGGGTGGTGGTGTGTCCACGCCAGCAGCATAGCAGCAAAAAGATCTCCGGTTCCCACAAAGACAGCGTCTACTTTGGGAACTTCTATCCGAACTCTCTGCGTGGTCCTACTGCCATCGGGACGAACTGAGCAGCACACAGAAACAACACTATAAATCCTGTGTCCATCACCTACGAGCCTGAACAGTTAGTCCCACCCACCGTGACGCTGGCTGCCCAGAGACACCAGGAAACGATCTCCCAGTCGAGGGGGGAGATCAGAGGAGGTGATGACCACGGTGTCTGGGCCCATGGCGTGGAGGAGATCCATCACCTGCAGACCGTTAGTGACTTATGAATAGGAGATGCAAAGAAGTCAAGTGACAAAGAGCGTCTCTTACCTCCACAGCATCTTTCTGTGTGCTAATGTTCTTTCCCGTCAATAACCTAAAACACAAACAAAACATTAAGGTCAACAGATCTGAAGCGCCTTTCTTCAAATCATTTTAGAACAAATCAGGAAAATGTTTTCCAGTTTTTCCATCCTCAAAGTTTAGCTGGCTACAGTTCCAGTTGATCGATGACAAAAGGATAGTAAATGAGAATGACTGTAAAAACTAGAAAACACTCAGTCCTTTCCATCTGAACTGATAACAGTGTTTTCAACAGAAAAGATGTTTCACAACACGTTTTTTTTACATTTCAAGTAAAAATAGCAAAAAACTCCCACCAGTTAGATGAACATTTTACAGACGTGTTCCAGAATGACTTCTCTCTCCACCATGCTAGCCGACAGTCATATGGCGTCATATGACTGATCACCGGATTTTTAATTTTATATTCTTTTTTTTCTTCAAGTTATCATCTATATTTCCAACTAAATTATTATTTAGCACTTATTTCTGTAAACTGAATATCATTCTTTTTTTTATCTACAAAAAGTTTAACTTTGAAAATGAGAACATTCAACAACATTCAGCGTTCAGCATACGTCCAGTTTAGTTTATATACTTAAAATCCATCATTATTATGCAATTATTGCATTATTATGCAATTAAAGAGCAATAATTACATTGCCTGAAGTGTTTTTCACTATGCTTTACTATGTTTGTAAAGATCGTGAATCTGCGATCTCCAAGACATTTCAAATAATCAAACTCAAATTTTCTGGAACAGATCACAACTATTTGGATTCTTGTTACAGCCCTGATGACTTGTATTCTGACTTTGGAAAGTCCTTACATTGTTTTATTATCTATAATTCAAGAAAATTATTTAAAACCAAGTATTTACCTCATCAATTTAATCAATAAAACCCTTTAAAACTATTTTTTGACATTTTATACATTGAAGGGGGATTTTGCAAAGGAGATGATTCAACGATTATGGACTCACTCTGCTTCAAACTGGTTAGGGGTGATGATGTCTGCGACAGGAACCACTTTATTCTTGTAGACTGGATAAAGGTTCTGAGGCACGTACTGAGAAGAGACAAAATAAGCAAATATTTACAAGAAGTTCAATAGTTAAAAAGAAAACTATGCCGACACGAAGGTCACACATTGGGGATCAAAGGTTGGGGTCCCCCAGGTAAACTGTTCCATTATTGTGCATAAAGAAGCCAAGGGAAGATAGAAAAGAAAATGTAGGAGATTACAGATGAGACTTCCTTGTAATATTTCAAAAGATTATGCTATATTTCAGGAAACCAAAAAATGGTGAGTGCAAAGGTTTGGGCACCCTGCAGAAGTAGTACCTTGTATGCCCCCCTTGGTTGGTATACCAGCTTGTGAAGACTTTTTGTACCCAGACAAGAGTCTCTCAGTTCTTGCTTGAAGTATCTTCATCCATTCTTCTATCCCAAAGTCTTCCAGTTCTTTCAGAGGTCTGGGACATCTTTTACCCACGGCCCTTTTCAGGTCTATCAATAGATTTTCTTTCACCTTGAGGTCAACTGATTGGGAAGGCTGCAGCCAAACCTTCCTTTCTGCCCCTTAATGTGTGCCAGCGTGGCTTTGGAGGTGTGTTTAGGATCATTGTTCATTTGTAAAAGTCATCCTCTCTTCAACTTCAGCTTTTTCACAGATGCAATCAAGTCAGTGTCCAAAATTTGCTAAGATCCATTCTTCCTTCTCCTCATGAAATGTTATGTGTCGCTGGCTGCAATACAACTCCAGAGCATGATTGATCCAGCCCCAATCCTAACAGTTGGACAGAGACGTAACGTACCTTCGCTCATTCTCGCCAAAAAGTTTCATTGTAACCTTGTTGCTCTCCAGGTTTTCTCTCATGTTTATTTGCCAACTTCAAATGAGGAATTTTGTGGTGAGAATGTAGAAGAGGTTTTCTTTTGATGACTCTTCCATAAAGACCAAATTTGTACAAGGATCTCTTCACAGTAGAACAGTTTAGCTCAACCCGAGTCTGCCAGGTCTTTCTGGAGGGATGGTGCAGTCAGACGTAGGTTTGGACTTGCTTTTCTCTCAATCCTGTGAGCTGCTGTGTCTCAGATTTATCCTGGTCTTCCAGATCTAGTTTTTTTTTTTTTTAACTTGTCCTGTCCAACAGCTGGGCAGACAGATGAGAGCTGAGGGCCTCTTGTGTTGGACAGATTTTACTTTAACAAGAGGGGTTATTAATCTTTAGACAAACCAGAGGTATGTCTGAATAAACCCCTTTTGTAATTGAGGCCAAACTTTATTCATTTCAAACATGTTTGAAAATCTTTGGTGATGGACCGGACGGAAAAGGAAAGAGGGGAAGAAGAGAGAGGGACGTTAGAGAGGGGGGGGGGTAGGAGGGTGATAATAGGAGGGGAAGGGGGATAAGACCATGAAGCAGCTTAAAGCTACAAGTTTACTGGTTGTTTACCATTACGGTAAGGTTCAAATGTAGTACAAAAAGGGCGGGGCCTGTCCACACACACACTCAAATGTTATAAACACACCTGCTAGCTGCAGAAATGTCCACCTGTCGACATGTATACAAAACAGATAGTGCTCACACGCATACTTATGCCTTAAAACCAACTAGTGTGAAATATTTCAGTCAATCAGTCATGCAAACTGTTAGTACAAAGGTGAGCTAACACCTGTGCTCAGGTGAGTGTTTGTGTTCTTCTAAAATGGATGGTGGAACGTGAAAAGAAGGAGGAGGAGCGCCCAGCCACACCCACACCCAGGTCAGGTCATCTGCTTTACCCCCTTTTTGTTTCTCCACAGTTTTTGGCCTGTTTAGGTTCATTAAATCTTTACGTTTCTGCCACCAAGCCCAGTTTCCTGCATTTTGGCTCCTAAACCTCCAGTTCTTGACAGCTGGATCAAATGCCACCCTGCTTCTAGATTGGGATTCACAGCTAAATTCTCTTTTGCATCTTATCCTCCAAACACAAACTTTAGTTGTGATTGGAAAGATTTTAATACAAAGATAGTGAAACTGAATGATACAAAGTTTAAAGAAGGCATTTCTAATTACAAAAAATGACCTTAAACTAAGAATGCACTGTAAATAGCCAACAATATTATGGCAGTTTGAAGTATTTAATGAATCAAATAAATCCATTCATGCATTTGACCAATCGGATGGAGCCCTTTTATGTCAGATGTTTGCCTCATATGTAGACGTGGGTCGTGGAGTAAAATGTAAGTTATGTTGACTCTTATTTAAATTAAACAGTTGCAGTAAAATGAAAATGATCTATTTAGTGGTTTTGCTATTTGTTCATGTATCGCAAATTATATAGTCATTGCAATATTGATCACTTATATCATATTGTTCAGCCCTACCCTAAATAGATAAATTTGTTGTCAGACTATGAACTCGCCATAAATACTGTTCATTTATTTTTTCTAAATTGCCATGGTGTTTTATAGTACACACTGAACGATCTGTGTTGAATTGATGCACCGTGTTCAGACATCTGGGAAAAGTAAAAAAATGACTCCTGGAATAATATAGAGCGTTTTTCTAAAATGTAAACCATATTTGATCTCATTGAATCAGTGGAGGGGACTAGCTAGAGCAGAACTCTCAGATTCAAGTACTTCACTGTTACGTGTCTCTTCAGTTCTCTGTGGGGCAGCAGCTTCTCTCACTGTCCCCGGTTGTCCCTAACTCTCTCTGGTGGCTCTGAGTCCAAGCGGAGCTGCAAAGACAGAAGCGGCAGCTCAGAACCCCCGGGTTACAAGAAAATGAGTTCGAAAGAATACAGGGGAATTTTGTAACATAAATTTATTCTTGTTTCTCTAACAGAGATGTATGAATGTTAATACAAAAAAAATAAAGGACATTTTTTATTATGAGGCCTCATGAGCAGGGGCGCAACTACCTCATTTCACAGGGGTATGCGGCCACCTTAAAAAACATGCCCCCCGTACCACCACCATCATCACACACACACACACATAAACACACAGACATAAATGCACATGATAAAACGTCTCAATTGCCTAAAGGCCCGTACACACCGGGACGAATATTCGCCAGCGTTTTTCGCCAGTGTTTTTTGTGTTCACACCCAGGCGATTTTCGCTGACGATGAGCTGAGCGAACATGCAATTTCATTCCCCGACATTAGATGGCGCTTAACGTAAAACAGAAATACTCCTGTACACAAGGTGGCGCTGCGCTAGGGTTGGGCGATGTCCCTTAAATTGGCCGTTGACGATGTATGCAGTCAACCATCGGGATGGACGATGTCATCGTCGGGGGGGGGGGTATTTTTACATTTTTCGTTCTTATATAACTGCTATTCGTTATTTTACTTTTATTTTATTTCCCAACTAATGACTAATCCACGATGATCCACTATAAACTGAGGGAAGTGACTTTAACAAAAAAAGTAACAAACAAAATAGAAAAGAAGTAGTCCGCTCTACCACTTAACTAGCGAAGTTGACCGGCGGAGCGCGGATTTACAGCTTTGTGTTTGATGGGAAGGGGGGGGGGTACATGAGCGGTATATGTGGGAGATTTAAGACTGCGATCCATCCCGCAGCTCTAGGGGTACGACCAACCAAACTCAGAACCGGGTCTAAAAGTGTGTGTCTGAGCAGAGCTCGGATCGTCAGCACACACACAGCGGTTTGAGCTTCAAAGCAGAAATGTCGCTCAGTCCTTAGAACACATTCAAACAATCACGTGGATTTGTGTTTCCAGTCGTGTCCCGACTAAATAAAGGCTGATGTTATTCTTACACGTTTACGTGCAGCGCCACCCAAAGCTAATGTTGTTAGCCCGTGTTAGCATATTACTGCTAATCCTGGCTTCGTTCAGAAAAAGCACTGACCACACGGATTAAAATTCAAATGATGAGTGAACAGGTGTTTCATAATAACCGTAACATTATTAAAAGCACGTTTAGAAGATCATCTCGTATTTTACCGAGCTGACATGTCAATGTATATAGCCGCTCGGCGCTGTTATCGTTTTGTATTGAATTGTTACATTCAATAAAGTTTGGAAAAAAAGCCGCTCGGCGGAAGTTGTATCCTCTTCCGGTTTGTCAAACCCTACTGCGCATGTGCAAATGATTTATTCCGACCGAAATTGTGACCTTAGTGAACGTTTTTATATTCTGAAAACATTTTTCTGGGCCCATCTACACGGTTAGATTATAATCCGAACATTGATCCCATCAAGATATTTTGTACATGTAACCGCGGCTTATGGCGTCGACTCGCAACATGGCGGGGGCGTGGCATCACGATGGTGGTCTCTCCATCGGGATGTCAGTCACCCATCACGATGGACGATGATATCGTCCATCGGCACAACCCTATGCTGCGCAACTTTACACTTCTTAAAGTCGCTTTTCACTCAGAAGATGAGAGCAAGTATTTACGCGCTTGTCAGAATCAAAAAAAGAAAACGTAAATATTCCAAGCACCAGCTCCTCTAGCTCCAGTTCCAGTGATGAAGAAATTATTGTTCTGTTGAATGATGAAAGACGCCGGAAAAGACGCCTATTTTGGGTACATCCCATAGTTACGAGAAGAGAAGAACATGGGGAGTTTTATCGACTGGTGCAAGAGCTGAAAATGTATCATGAGCGTTTTCGGGGATATTTTAGAATGTCCGTCATTATTTCTTCGCGGCAGTGTAGACACTACTTGGCGTCTATCTTCTTCGCTGGTATGTGTGCTCAGCAAGACAGTTTTGTGTTTGAGCGCCCCCAAGTTGTGTTTTACTTTAACTTCAGAAGCTCCAGACACGTGTGCAAAAGCGCCATTCTCATTGGTCGTATAGTTTTTGACGCGGCGCGTCAAACCAAAAAAACGAATCCGAGGCGTTTTTAAAAAAAACGACGCTTTTACGCGTGGCGTTTTTCACGTCGGTGTGCACACTCACATTGGTGCCCTTTGTTTAGTCACGAGGCGTTAAACGTCGGCGAATATCGCGCGCGAAATTCATCCCGGTGTGTACGGGCCTTAAGGATATCTAAACATCCACACAACACTTGTATTGTTTAAATCAGGGGTGTCAAACTCATTTTGCTTCGGGGGCCACATTCAACCCGTCTGATCTCAAGTGGGCCGGACCAGTAACATAAAAGCAAAATAAAGCAGCTTTGTTTTTGCTAATTTACTCAATTGGAAAAAATGCCTCAACCAATGTGGTAGCCTAATCATTTATTATTACACATTCATTCACAGATGCCAATGGATATTAAATAAAATTAATTTCACTTAAAAAAGGTCTACTCAATTTTACACAGACGGAATATTTTACATTGGACACTGAAGAAATCTTAATAATAGCTCAAGAGGGGCTACGGAAAAAAATGAAACACCCTACCTAGAATGTAGATGTGCAAATCAATGAAAAATTAAACTAAGTTAAACTTGCAAACATTTGTGAACATAGGAATTCAAAGTTAACCTCCTTTCTCTCCTGAAACTTCACCCCGCCAATAATATGAGGACTTAGATGCTGTGCAGCAACACATTTACTGTTATTCAAGTGTGCAAAAACACAATGAAATGTCCCAGAATCTTTTCCTGGTTTGCTGCCTGAATTTTGTGATAACACCTGCCTTCTTCCTAACCTTTAAAGGGCGCCATCAGGGGTTGACATAGCCCAGAAATTTGCACTGGGCCACAGGGCCAGTAGTTTTTGAAACTTACTGGCCCTGCCTGAAAGTTACTGGCCAGACACCGCGCATAGCGGGACCCGCCGCTCCGCAGGTGCTTGCAACTTTAGGGGGGTCCGGGGGCATGCCCCCCCGCAAACTTTTAATATGGTGCAATCTGGTGCATTCTGGTGACATCACTTATTTCTACACTTTTCAATGACTGAAAATAGACCATATCAAACTTAAATCTGCTCTAGTCTGTTTCAGATGTTTTGAAGAGAGCACTGCAGTGTAGTAGGTAACACTAGTTCAGAAGTTTTCATGGTGCTTCTAACGGCAAATATCGCAATAAATCATAAACATTAAATGTGTTAAAATAATCTAATGGCAGCTTGAACCATTTAACGAATCAAATAAATCCCTCAATGCATTTGACCAATCGGATGGACGCCTTCACATTGTTGACCAATCAGATGGAGCCCTGTTAAGTTAGATGTTTGTAACCTATGTCAACGAGGGTCATTTGGAGTATAATTTTTAAACTGGGAATGTTTATTTGGTTATTTTGCTGTTTGTTTATATACCGCAAATTATATCGTTATCGCAATTTTAATCTCTGATATGGCATATCGCGAGTTTTCCTCATATTGTGCAGGTCTAACTGAGATCATTCAGCTAACTAGAAATACTTACTGCTTACAGTGTTGTAAAGAAAAACAAAATTAAGTAGTTTAACATTCTACTGCATTTGAGTCTGAGATTCAGGTATTTGGAGTTGCCTTTGATTCTTTGACATTCAGCTTAAAGCTTAGTGGATACAGTTTCATCTTCAATGCATTCATTAAATATCTTGCTGTCCATACTACTAATTATACCCACTACTCCATCCAACATATTCCTATCTATTCCTGCCATGTCTTCCACATCTCTGACATGCTTCAGTCTCTCTTCAGTGACGGTGTCGGATTTATAATCAAATGTAATAATAACCCACTGGCTTGTGCCTTCGTTGTTGCTGTTTAACATTGTTTTGTATTGAATTGTTAAATTCAATAAAGTTTGGGGAAAAAAAGTAGTGAGCGCGTGCCGCGTGGTGCTCGGCAGTGAAAGCCGCGCGCGCGCAGGCGGGAAAGAAGGAGAAGTGATCAAAGGTTTCCCATAGAAACCCTTGAAGTCTGAACACAGGACTAGCAGAAAAACTAAATTATGAAGACGAGGTAAATCTACACGTTTTCGCAAAATTTACTTTATTGAAAAAGGTGAAAAATATATTAACCGTTAGATATTTTAGTGGCCCGAGCGGACAAGTGAAAAGTAAAGTCTTGTGGTCCGCACTGCTCGAAAAACAGGACCGGGCCAGCGGACAAATGGCTATGTCGAGCCCTGGCCATCCGTGACCAGTTCACTCCAACATTGTCCAGCACAGTAACTAGAGAGCTGACTATGTCATCAGTTGTTGTGTCCATCAACTCCAGAAACTCCAATGTGACGGTCTGTTCAACACCTCTAATAAATATGCACAGCTGTACATATCTGTAATGTTGGTGCTTTCATCAACAGTGACTGAAAATACAATAAATGACAGGAATCCTTCATTTGGCGCCCAAGTCTCCTCATAGATGTTGGATCTGTAATTGTAATTCTTGATAGACTCATGTTGGCAAAGGTCAACTGCTCTTTGGGAACAAGACTTCTGCTGCCTTCAGCATTTTTCAATAAGTTCACCATCAGAAAATGGTTTGGATGTTTGCTCCAACTTGTTTGCAATAAGGTAGCTAGCTTTCACTGCTCCATCACTGACGTCACGGTTGCAGTAAATCCAGATGGTTATTTATCGGTCCAGCAAATAGTTGGTAAATCTTTTTTTTTCTTAACTGCAAATGGTGAAACTTTTCTTTATGGTGAGTCTAGTGGTGCTGAATTTTATATTCTTTGAGCACTGCAACCTGTTGATGACCTACCAATCACACAGGTTTTGCATTCAGCTCCATGAACAAATAAAAGTCTTTCAATTTTTCCTGGAAAGCTCAGCACTCCACTCCAACTTTGTTTTATCTTTCTGTCAACATTGTGTTCATTATTGTGTCACTACTGATCATTCTTATAGCAATATAACAGTGGTGAGGCTCACTCGGAACCAAACTACAGCTTACCCAGACACAGAGCTGTTAGGTTTCCCTTTTTCACCTGCAGATATTTGCTGTTTCATCTGTTTTGCTTTTCCTTTGCTCCCCCTAGTGGCGGAATTGCACATTTCGGTTGCTTCTTTAAAAAAAATCATAACTCGCCACAGGAATGGAATAGAAACGTGCTTTCTTTTTTTAAACATCCTTTTGATTTTTACTCTTCATGTGTGGGCCGGACTAAACCACCTGGCGGGCCTGATACAGCCCGCAGGCCGTATGATTGACACCCCTGGTTTAAATGTATAAATCTCATGACTTCTTCTGGATATGACCCAGCAGAACATTGTTGTGAGCTATTTTCTACCATGTTTTGCCTCAATGATTTCCCAAATATTTGTGGTGACGGCCATTCAGAAGGATCCTCTGAGTAATGCCTTTGCCCCCCCCTGTACCTCTCTGTTCTTCTCCCTCTTCATCATCAGCTGATCGTCTCTCTATCATCATCATCTTCATCTGAACCTCTCTCCTCATTCTTCTCTGTTGGGACTGATTGTCATGAATTTCTACACTTGTTCCCAAAAAAAGGTGAACAGGTGTTCAGCAGAAGTTTAAAGCAGAATGAGCATCCAGGTTTTTGTGACTTTAATAGTTTAATGATTCCTCCCTGAAGTCATCTCTGCTCTCTCTGATATCAGATGCATCACCAACCTCACGTCTGTCTCTTTCACCTCTTTCTGTGTTCTTCTCCACTAAATCATACGGTCAAGCAACAATTATTTCATGTTTTAAATACAGTAAATAAAGCATCTTGCCAATGCATGTTTTTTTAAATGAAGAATACTATTTGAAAATGACTGACTTGGTCTGAACTGGCTTTTCCCTGAACGTCCACCATCAGACCAGCCTGTTTCTTTCCTCCATCTGTCCTGATTCTTTCTCTCTTCTCGTCTTTCTCTCCATCCTCACAGCTGTTTGATACAAACTTTGTGTTAGGAAGATTTTAAAAGAATAAAATATATGTGAAAATAGAAACATTTTTTATTTTAAATTATATTTGTGTTGGATATCACTTAGTGGTGTAATAGAATAGAATGGATTTATTTATTGTTGTCAAACATTTCCAAATGTTCAACTAAAATCCAAAATGTCGTTCAGCCAAAGTGATAATAAAAGCAAAAGGCTGTAAACTAAATAGTCACTCAAAAAAAAAGTTTATCCAAACTTCTAACAATATAAAAAGAAACAAAAACACCATCTAACCCGCCATCACATATACTTCTCCCTTCTTCTGCCTATAGGAGCAGCTTTTATCATCATTTAGTGCTGTTTCAGTCAAAGGATCAACTTTTGTTTTGTGTTTTGGTACATCTAATAAATTATTTAAAACAAAATCAGCACAAACAAGCTCCTTTATTTTCTCTTCATGATCAGTGATGCTGTAAATCCTGCTCAGTACAGCTGCAGGACACTTGTGACCATTTTACTATAGTAGCTTTAGCCTGAATGTTTCCAAGCCAGTTTTTGACACTGCTGACTGTCTCTTAATCATTTAGGCCGGCTTTACACTGCAGGTCTTGATGCCCATATCCGATTTTCTGATTATATCCGAATTATTTGATGACCCGCTTACATCATCTTTTAAAAGTGACCCGTATCTGATTTTTGCATTTACACTATACAATGCTGAAACTATCAAACGTAGACGTTCTGAGGACTACGTAGCAGTATTTCCGCCCTCCGCGGACCTTTTTCGGACTTTTGTGATTGCGGTTGTCATGGAGGCAAGACGGCGACGGAAGGAGGCGTTGCCTTGGGCGATCCAGAGGGGATGCACGGGGGAGGAAAAATGAGGGCTGGTCGGCCGTCTCATGTGCTCTCTCCGAGTTTTGAATGAGGAAGTGTTTGCAGACTTGCTGTACTAACAGTTTGATCCAAGTGTTGAACCTTTCCTGCGCGATGACTTCTCTTTTCCGACCGTAGTCAGAAACACACGGGAGATTTCCTCGGGGTTCACTTTTCCGTTCTGAACCCTCAGCCTCACCCAAAGACTCCAAAACTTTTGGGGGAGACATCTTATTTTTAATTTACGGTTCTCCGACAGTCCCCCGCTCCGCGCTCACAGGAGAGAGGGGGGCTCTCTCCTTAGACTCACACACACACACACACACACACACACACACAAACACACACACACATGGTCCCCATCATACACGCCCCCAAAGAAATAAACGGCTTCTAGCCTGCTGTTCCATAGCAATGGTGTTCCGCTTCATTAGTTACCGTTTGCGTCCGGACCGGGAGCGGACCGGACCGGACATAACAGCGGTTTCCAACTACGGTCTGAAGCCTGAGGCTGAAAGGTAACACGCTGACAGCAAAATCAGCGCACAGAAAAGCACCTTAATAAGTCATGTGATCTCAGTTGGTGGTGTCCTGAATTGATGTCACTGAGGTACGACTCGCATTTACTGGGGAATATCCGATTTGTCTGCTTACATGGCACACGCAAATGCACGTATCCGATTTGTTTCCGATTTATTTCCACATATGAGAGAGGCCTGTATCCGATCTGAGAAAAACGGAATCCATGCGCTTTTGTCCTGCTTACACGTTCACCGGTCATATCCGATCTGTGCCACGTGAGAGGAAAAAATTGGAATTGGGTCACTTGAACAATGCAGTGTAAAGGCGGCCTTAGAGAAGCTTTTCTTGATTCACACCACATCTTTGTCCCTTTTGTCTTTCTATTTTAAGCGCGCTGTCATCAGATGATCACACAATTCAAATAAAAACAATGAACAGCGCGCCCTGGCGTGCGTCTCCGTGAGAGTGCGCTCCAGCGCGTTGGGTCGCGCTCTTTGTTCAAGACCCGAGGGAGGGAGGAGCGGCTGCATCGGGGGCGCCCAATCAGTGACGATGTGCTTCTGTTACTGATCATATCATGTAAATATATGTGCACAAACAGCTGTGAAATTAAAAAATACGGACTATAGATAATTTTCACAACTTCGGTTTGGCGCCCCCATTGGCCGGCAGCCCTATGCGGCGCATATGTTGCATACCCACTAACACGCCTAGGGCCCTATGAGTGCACATGCCTGTTTCTACTCCTACTTGTTATTCATCGTCCAAATTCTTTAACCCCTTTTCTCCCCTTTCCTTTGTACCCGTATCCCCCACTCTCTCCTTCTCTCCTTTTTTTCCGTCTGCTCAAACAAGAAATGTAAACAAACATCATTAATATAAATAAAGTTTAACCTCACATACAAAAGGGGTTTATACAAATATAAACCTCATGTGTCAAAAGATTCATAACTCCCTGTTGTAACAGTAAAACATGTCTGACACAAGAGGCCTTTAGCTCTTTTCTGTTTGCTCAGCTGTTGGACAGGAAAAGTAAAAAAAAGACATAAAATGCTGTGAAAAAAAACCATCCATTTGATCTTTGCTTTCATGTTCAGTTAAAACTGAAGCATTTACTTAACTGCAGTTTTGTATTTCAGTAATATTAGTACTATTACATACAAACAGACCTCCACCACCACATATACACCAAAACACAAACACATCTGTGTGAAAGCAGAAATCTCACCATAGATCCATGATCACCAAGGACAGGGTCACACACTGCCAAGACACAAACAGAAAATCAACTATTAATGCGTTTAAAAAAAGCATCATTAAGTCATCTTCATCATCTTATTCTTCATTGTAGGGGTAACAGCTGTGGGCAAGAAGGATCCCCTGCAGGTTCATCCTTTCTTTAAACAATCAGCTCTAGAGGCTTCAGAGCAGAGGCCAGGACAGAGACAGCCATCTTTATCAGTTTGTTCTCGACTTAAATCCTCGATGCTGCTAGTCCAGGACAGAAAAGGTGGAGTTCAGTCCACAGTATTTACCAAGCTGCTGATCATCTGAAATTTCACTATAAAACTGTGTTCTTATTGTGGTCATCCTTTAATGGGTAATTCTTGGGCTGATCCAGCTGAGCTGTCAGATTCTCGTCAGATGAGTTACTAATCATAATCACTGACCTTAAACCTTGTTAGCTAATAATCATAAATCCCGTTATGTACTAACCATAAAAAATACTGGTTACTGACTGTGCACCAACTGTAAACCAGGATAGTTACCTACTAAACAGAAGGTAGTTAGTGATTGTACCAGGTGCATACTGACCATAAGCAAGGTCATTGCCATTGGACTCCAGATTTGAACTGCCTATACAACCGGGTTTCATTAGCAACCATAAACCAGGTTTAGTTACTTTCTGACAGTTAATTATGAAGCAGATTGGTGACAATAAACCAAGTTCATTACTCACCATAATTCCTGTTATCACAACCAGTGAACCACGTTAGTTACTGACTACACTCACCACGGACACTATTTGGCACACCTGTTAGACTGCTCATTAATGCAAATTTCTATTCAACCAATCACGCATGGCAGCAACTCATTACATTTATGCAATTGCGACCTTTTTAAGAAGAGCATCTTCGTGTCAGAATATCACCTTTGGATGCAATATTGGTCCTTCCAGCAGATCTGGTAAGAAGTGTTTAACTTAAATTAATAACTTAATTAAATCAGTACTTGTATCCCCCACTTTCTCCTCTTTTCCTTTTGTTCTCTTCCCCCCCCTTCACATTATTCCCCTCTCCCTCCCCATACACACTAAATGTAGCAAATAAATAAAAAATGATAAAATAACAAAAAGGGGTTTATAAAAATTTACACTCTTGTTTTCTGAAGTTCTATAACCTCTTTCTGTGATAAATAAAAACCTGTCCAACACAAAGGCCTTCAGCTCTAATCTGATTTCTCAGTTGTTGGACAGAACAATTAAAAAAATGTTTAACACTGTATTACAAGCTTAGCCCAGCGTTTCTTGTGGGGATCTTTTCTGCCACGACTTGCTGGCTTGGTTGGTGGTTGTTGGCACCGTTGGCACCCTAGCTGGGGTGGCTGTATTTTGTGGATTTGGAGGAGGCATTTGACTGTATCCCCCATGGTGTCCTGTGGAAGGTGCTCTTGGAGTATGGAGTCCAGGGAGCCTTACTGAGGGCTGTTCAGCCTTTAATATGACCAGGCAAGCTTCAGTCAGACCTGTTTACCCGATGCAAGTTGGACTCTGGTAGGGCTGCCCTCGTCACCCTCCGGCCCCTCCGGTCTCGTTTGGGGACCACAGGATTTCCCCTCTGCTCTTTGCAGATAATGTTGTCCTGTTGGCTTCATCAAGCCAGGGCCTTCAGCATGCATTGAATAAACCAAGTCATAGAACGTGGGAAAATGCCTAAAGCAGAAACAAAAACTGTTTTTGTGTGTTTTGATTATGTGTATTGTTACTTCCTCTGGCTTTTGCATTTTAAATATTAAGTTTTTGAGCTTATCACTGTTTTTGCCGGTCATCCACAAATTTGGGGCAATGCTGTTGTGACTTCAAAGTTGGGCATAAACCACAAGCTGCCCAATCTGTTTGAAGGCTATTTGTTACCAAAAGAAACACAACAATTTTTTTCATCCACCTGAAAAAATAGCACTGTCAAAATAATGTGTAATGGTGATACTTCCTGCAACACCATTTTGTCGGCTCTCGTCCCGAGCTCATAAGTCCAAACCCCATGTCGGTGCGCATATCCATCAGGGAAAGTCGCGTGCTCGATGCAGCCACTGTGTCGATTGTGTCTAGATGAGCAGACAAGGAAACGCATGAACCAACCAGTGTTGCCAGATGTTCCAGATCATTATCATTTGCTTACGTCAGGGGTGGGCAAACTGCGGCTCCGGCCCGCCTCCATGTTTGGTCCGGCCCACTGAACAATATCAGTGATATGTTTTGTTTTGTTTTTAATCTGGCCACAGGATTAAGACCATAGAATGTGATATTTTCTTCCACCCTTCTGCAGTCTGAGCTCCAACCTGAAATCCTCTCTAAATCTCTGTCAAAAAGAACAGAAACAGTCTTCCCTTTCTACGTCACAGTTCATCTTTCGCGGTTTAGCTCATTCTTTTAGAGCGAATATGCTGCTTTTTTTTAAACAGGCACCCTGTTCTGTGTCCTGATTGGCTGGAGACCCTGTCAATCGATCACCTCTGTGCAGTGTCTCCTAAACAGAAGCAGAAGTCTTCCAGATCAGAAATCTGTGATCAGATCTTTGTTTTTTCATTCAGATCCTGGACCTCATTTCTATGAAGGGTTGAGAATTTAAACAAGAGAAAAGGTTTTCACCTTTTCATGTTCATGTCTGTCTGAGAAAAGTGTATTTAGGCAGTGAGAGTTTTACCATAGCGTCTGGAGATCTGTGGATTTCACCGATCTGAGTTGTTTTTAAATTGTAATAAGCAGAACTCTGTTCTGGTGACAAGGTAACTCAGATATATCGTGGCTGCAGCAGGAACATAGAAATGTGCTTTTACTGGATGAAAACAAACACAACTGGTTGGATGGGCGAGGGTGGGTTTGAAGTGGGCTCTGCCGAGCCTGCCCGTTCTCGGCTCGGGTTGCCGGGTGGGTGGTGGTGAGGCGCCCACACTCTGCCCGGCAACAGCAGGGGTTCCTGGGTGGGTGCCTTCTGGGCGCGGGGTAGGCAGTGGGTGCGTGCTGGGGGCACAGTGCGCGCCCGTGGCGGGCTGGGGGTGGTGGTGGCAGGGCTCTGGGGCCTGGGGTCGTCTGCCCATGGCCGGTGTTTTGCCCGTGGCCGGTAGTTGGTGCGTGGCCTGGCGGGGGGTCTGGGGTGGCTTGCGCAGTCTGGCACTTAGGGGTTAAAGAGTTCACTTAGGTGGTTTATTTAATTATTATTATTATTATTATTATTATTATTAATTACTTTATTATTATTTAATTTATTTGTTGATTTGGGGGCCTGAGGGCAGTGTGCTAGTCATAGGAGGCAGGTGTGAATGGTAGGGCTGGACCCCCTGCCCCTCCGTTCTGGCACCGGGACCCCTCCATGCTGGCTGTCTCTCGGCGCTACGGGGCCTTAACTGCGGCTGGCTTGCCGTTCTGGCTGCCTGGCCGCTCTGGGAAGAAACCCTACGCGCGGCTGGCTGGGGCGATCACACGAGGTGTCTCCCGGTTGTGCCAGCTCCGCTACTCCCCCCCGCTCTCACCCAAACAAATGCACACACAGGCACATAGGGCTCCCGGGAACTGGATGGGAGGTACTAGCGAGGGCTCACTGGGGATGCCTCTCTCTGGGTTCTTGTTGGCACCCGCCCTCCTCCCCGCTTTTTACTTGCATATTAGACACTCATCTAGATTCATCTAGGGCCTTGTGGAGAGGGTCTGGTGGAGGTGGGCACGGTGAAACATCCGTGCTCATCTTCGCTGCCCCACAGCCCAGCTTCCTCTGTGACCTTTGCATGCTAGCAGCACACAGCAAAACACACCACTCCACAGAGGACGGAGTGGGGCTCTGCGGCTTGGCAGCGGTGGGGCCCCCCACACTGGGGACCTCCCTATTTTACCTGCAGCACACACACAGCACTCTCACCACCATACATGGGTGGGATTCGAGAGAAGCGGTCTTCCCGCCTGGCTTATGGGTATCCTGTCGGCTGCAGGGCATGGTCAGACATCTGGCGGGGGTCGGCCGGCTGGGAGGATACTGCGATGGCGGCCCGGGGGTGGAGGTGACAAATGATTGTGAGTATGTGTGCGTGAAGTGCATGGAGTGCAGAACGGACCTGAGGGCTGGCTGCTTCAGGACCCTCTGGGACTTTCCTCCCCATCACAGAGAGGAGAACACTGAGAGGTTGGGGAGAGCTCAGATATTATGGCAGGGGGTTGTAGTGTGTGGGTTGTAGGGTTATGGGGGGTGGCTGTGGGTGGTGGCGATCCCTGGAGATTTGCTTAGAATTAGCATGCCTGGGCTGGCGAGCCAGGGGCACGGTCGGGTGGGCGGCTCGCATGGGTTCAGGGCCTGGCGTCCCTGGCCCTTGTCTCGGTGTCCGGCGCCGGTGGCCATGGCTGCCGCCTGGTACTGACTAAGCGCTCCTGTCCTGTGGCCTGTGGGCTGGACACTGGATTCGCTTATGCCTCTGGGCATTGGAGGGCCTGTGGGAGGGGCCCTCTGTCACCTGGCTGGTGGTCAGGCCGGTCCCCTCCTCCCACCCTACCCGGGCTGCCTGAGTCCCGGGATGCGGGGGCTCCTGGCCTGGGGGGCTCTCCTCCCCTCTCCTGGTCTGGCTGGTCTGGCTGGGTAGGATCTGGTTCCCTTTATGAACACACGGTTCACGACGGCAGCATGCATGTATCTCCACCCCCACGTGCACACTGCCACACTGCTCCCTGTCTGCTTCATCCCTCCTCCTTAACCACAGTGTATTGATAGACAGATTTTTTTCGCTCATCTTAGTGTCAGATTTTCACCTTTGATGTAACATTTCTCTTTCCGGCAGATCTGGTATAATTGTTACAGCTTAAAATAACAACTTATTCAAATCAGTGCTTGTATCCCCCACCTTTTCACCTTTCTTCCTTTTACACTCTTCCACCCTCCCCTCACATTCTTCCCCTCTCCCTCCCCACACACACTAAATGTAACAAATAAATAAAAACTAATACGACAAAAAGGGGTTTATACAAATCTACACTCTAGTTTCTCGAAGCTATATAACCTCTTTTTGTGATAGTAAAACCTGTCCAACACAAAAAGCCTTCAGCTCTAATCTGTTTGCTTAGCTGTTGGACAGAACAAGTTAAAAAAGAGGAGAATAAAAAAAAAATTGGTGCAACTGGCTCTAAATTGAGAACAAAAGTTTTAACCTATAAAATCTAAAATTCTCTGTTTTAAAATGAAAGCAAATGGAAAAAATGAAAACATTTGGATTGTTTTCAGGTTTCCTGTGACGTCATTTCCGGGTGAGCGTAACCCAATGCTTATTGTTGTTTACTGTTGCTCTCTCATTAGGAATTAGCCTGACTATTATTGCTTAATTAAGTGTTATTTGGTTTTATATTCATATTTAGCACCTTTTAGTAGCGAATACACTACTGTGTTAACCACTTGCTGTCCGCTTTATACGCTTTATTCTTCGCTAAGTAAACTGCTACACCTTAGCTAAAATACTGCTAGCTTTAGCTCAGCACTTAGCATAGCTTCCATTTCTGCTTTCACCCCTCTTTCCTGCCCCATGTGCCACATGTTTAGTGAGGATCCTGCCTCCTTAGTAAAGATAGCGGCAGGTAAATGGCGTATACTTGTATAGCGCTTTCTACCCTCTTTCGAAGGCCCAAAGCGCTTTACAGTCACAGACCCTTTCACCCAGGCACACACATTCACACACTGATGGCTGCCAACACTGGCGCCAACCTCCCGGCAGAGGAAAGGTGGGGTTCAGTGTCTTGCCCAAGGACACTTCGACACATGGGCGTCAAAATCGAACCTGCAATCTTACTTACGATCATGGGTCGACCGCCCTACCGCTACACCATGGCCGCCCTACGGCCGTAGGTGTGTTAAGTGTAGTCTTGTGTTAACCTTGGAGGCCAGGCTAGAGCAAATAGCAATTAGAGGCGCTGCTCCACACAGTGGGAGCTAAGCCAGCTAGCCTCTATCTCGTGGTGTGGGCCGTGCTGCCAGGGCTAACCCAGTTAGCACCCCAGCGCCTTCCCAGCAGCCGGGAAACACACAGGGAGGGTTTGTACCGGTTGGGTGGAAACATAGAGCTAAACGCAAAACCTTAGAGACTCCACATTAGTCATAGGTTCCCCCCCCCGCTGAACCCTCAACTCTGGTTATCGGCTCTTCTGTACTTAGAAACGTAGAGCTCCCAGCGGCTACAGTCAGGTGTGAGTTGGTGACATCGAGGGGAAGTGCAGCCTTTGACACTATCGACCACAGTATTTTACTCCATAGACTAGAGCAGGACATAGGGATCAGAGGATCTGCTCTCTAGTGGTTTAAATCCTATTTATCCGATAGGAATCAGTTCGTTAATGTAAATGGACATTCCTCTCAGTGCACTCGAGTCAACTATGGAGTCCCACAGGGCTCAGTTTTAGGACCCATCCTGTTTACGCTTTATATGCTACCCCTAGGAAACATAATCAGGAAACACAGCATTCATTTTCATTGTTATGCCGACGATACGCAGTTGTATTTATCCATGAAGCCTGACCAGAATGACAGTATAGAGAAACTGAACGCCTGCATCAGAGACATCAAGACCTGGATGACAATTAATTACCTCCTCTTGAACCCAGGTCCTAAAAACCTCAGAGATGCTCTGTCTGCTCAGATAGTCTCCCTGGATGGCATAAGTATAGCCCCTAATTCCACAGTTAGAAACCTTGGGGTTTTATTTGACCAGAATTTATCATTTAAGGCTCACATATCTCAGGCGGATAGAACTGCCTTTTTTCACCTGTGGAATATTGCTAAGATCAGAAATCTACTTTCTAAGAGTGATGCTGAAAAACTGATCCATGCATTTGTTACGTCTAGACTGGATTACTGTAACTCCTTATTAGCAGCGTGTCCTAAGAGTTCCTTAAGAAGTCTCCAGCTTCTTCAGAACGCAGCAGCTAGATTGTTAGCAGGAACTAGCAGAAGAGATCACATCACTCCTGGGTTAGTTTCACTTCACTGGATCCCAGTTGATTCCAGAATCAAGTTTAAAATCCTCCTCCTTACATATAAGGCCTTACATGGAATTGCCCCATCCTATATTAAGGACCTCATAGTCCCTTACCATCCAATCAGAACACTTCACTCGCAAAATGCAGGACTGCTTGTGGTTCCTAGAGTTAATAAAAGTACAGTTGGAAGTAAAGCGTTTAGCCACCAAGCCCCTGTTTTATGGAATAAACTCCCAGCTCATGGAAGAGAGGCCGACACAGTTTCTAGATTCAAAGTTAGACTGAAAACATTCCTCTTTGGCCAGGCTTATTATCAGACTAGCTAGTGTTCAGAGAATATTTACCTTACTGTTAATTTGTTTAAATTAAACTTAACAATTAAGCTGTTAGTAAGCTGCTAGAAGTTTGAAGCCTGGGTAGCTATGGTGCACTGGGGTTCTGTCCTCTTTTCTCATCTACTTCTACTCTCCCTCTCTCCTCTCTTGGTCATCATTTATCATTTAGTTCTCCATGCCTCTGTTTGGTGCATTGCGATTCTCCAGATTACAGTACAGTGCAGTACAGTTCCTGTACCTGACTGTGTACCTCGTCTCTGGCTTGTCTCTACTCCTATACCTACACCTGGCTGTGGATCCTGTCTCCGGCTTGTCTCACGCCCCCAGCCCCCCCAACTACACCTGGATGAAGATCATTTGCTGTACTTTATATATGTAGTTGTAGATTTAGATAAGCTAATTCTTCTTTAAGAGTTCTGGTAATCGCCTGTCCGTCCGGGGGAGGATCCCTCCTTCATGTGGGCACCCCTGAGGTTTCTTTTTTTTTCTAGGATTCCGTTTTTTTTTGGGGGAGTTTTTCCTTACCGCAAAGGGGTAACTAAGGGCAGGGATGCCAGTTTAGTTTAGTCTGTTTAGTAAAATTTTTAGTATTATCCTATTGAATTCTATGCATTTATGATCCTTTTTGATTGTATGTTTACCTCACAATTACTGGTACAAAGCCCACTAAGACGACTGTTGTTGTGAATTTGGGCTATATAAATAAACTTGAATTGAATTTAATCTAGATCCATAGTATTTCCTTCTTACTCCACGCATCTGCTCCTGGTCCAGCACTTTTATCCAATTTTAGAACCCTATGTGGCCCACGAGTCAAAATATTGCCCCTGGCTTACATGCTATTATCACCATAGTATGATTGTCTTAGTCTTTTTATAACATGTGCTCTGCCTTGTGTCAAGTCCATGATAATAAAGGCCACCACACAGGCTTTCATCCATTACCAGCTTGTCCAACAAGCTGAAGATGATCCCTACCTGTGTAAATAATCCTACTTCAAAGGCATTGTATGAATCTTTCACTGAAAATGTCAAAAGCAAGAGGTGAAATGATAATGTTTTGATGCCTTGTTCTTATGATTATAAAATCGTGTTTCATGTTTGTAACTTCCATTTATCCGTGTTTACTTATGACATGTTTGAGGAGCCAGTTTAACTCGTGCTGGTTTACGGCGCCTTCCGTCCGTGAGACCAGGGTTCGAATCTGGGCTGCTCCCTGTTCCCTTCTCTGCTTCTGTGCCGGTCACAAGCCCGGTTTGTTTGAGAAGGTTGCGTCAGGAAGGGCATCCGGCATAAAACATTGCCAAGTTGCAAATCATCCGCATTGACACGGCTGATTCGCTGTGGCGACCTCTGATGGGAAAAGCCGAAAGTGAAAGAAGAAGACTTATGACGTGTTTGAAATAATAAAAAGGGAGGGATGTTAGGGTTACATAGTTACCATTTGCTTACACGCTATTATCACCATAATATTATCGTCTCAGTTCTATCTTTCAGTAAGAAAACAATGCTGGAAAAGTGCTGACTATACAAGATATGATGTTCCTGTACTGATTGATGCCCACTTTCATGTTATCAACCCCGGCCACCAATAAAACCAGACTGGATACACTGGGAAGGTAGAACTGGTACAGCTTTGCGCTTTGACAGACCGATTCTCCTTCTGCAACTGAGCATGGTTCCAGTGCCACAGCCTATCTGAGTTTGACTATGTCTATCCCTTTATGACCACAGTGTATCATTTTCTGATGGCTACTTCCAGCAGGATAAGGCGCCATCTCGAAAAGCTGGAATCATCTCAGACTGATTTCTCAAACATGACAATGAGTTCAAGGACTCAAACGGTCCACAGTCACCAAATCTCAACACAATAGAAAACCTTTGGGATGTGGTGGAACAGGATGTTGGCATCATAGATGCAAATCTACAGCAACTGTGTGATGCTGTCCAGTCAATATGGACCAAACTCACTGAGGAATGTTGAATCTCGGCCACCAAGGATTAAGGCAGTTCTGAAGGCAAAAGGGGGTCCAACCGGGTACTAGCAAGGTGGACCTAATAAAGTTGCCGGCAAGGGTAAATACCACGTCAAATCACATCAGTTATTGTTTAATGACTAGGTTAGTTACTGATCAGAAACCAGTTAGTGTTTGATTATAAACATGGTTATTAACACTAAACTAGGTTAGGTTGTTGCACAGTTAATCAGCTTTTACTGATTTATAGGTGGTTTGGCTGAGATTTTTTACAACCTGCATAGAATGTGGCTACACAGTTGGGCAGCAACACTAAGGGTTTTGCATAAGAAGCCAGACTGGATGAAACTCATTGCAACCTCTGGGAAGTGAATCCTGGCTTCTTGCTTGCCAGTCCTACACCCAACCAACTGATGCTAACTCTTATAAACTAGGTTAGTTACTGACTATACACCAGGTTAGTTACTGACCATAAATTAGGTCAGTTAGTGAGCATACACCAGGTTGGTTACTGACCATAAACCAGATTAGTACTGATAATAAACCAGGTTAGATAGAGAAAATACTCCAGGTTGGTTACTGACCATAAACCAGGTTAGGGTTAGCTCTCTTCAGTTCCTGAACAATGTCCACGACCATTTCCAGAAAAGACGTGTCTCTGGTGTATCCTAAACACACACATCAAACATGTTAAATGAGTACATCTGTAGTGTTGCTACCTTCAGATCTTCAACTATTTTAGCTTCTCCTCCAAACTCCTTCATTCTTTCACTAAAGAGTAGAATAGATAAAAATACAACAAAACAACCATACCTTTTTGGATTATCTCCTTTTTACATAACTTATGATTAGATTTGGTTAAGGTTAGTTGGCCTTTGTATACCTGTCAAAACGTAGTCATAATGATGAACATTGTTGAGTTTGATTCCCTCGTAGAGCACATGGAGCTCATCTGCTGTCAATACCTGGCCTTTCCAGTGAGAGTAACCTGAAAAGAGCATTGAGCACAGTGTAGTTAGGTCTTTCAACATACAGTCCACATATTTTCACTGATATCAAAAAGTTGTGTAGTTTTATTTATATACAGGTTCAACCAACAGACAGCTCTGGTAAGATTTCCAACAAACTCACATCAGCAGTCAGTATGGTCTGTGAGGGTGTAGGGGTGTGTGTGAGGTGTTTACAGGTGCTATGCTTTTGCAGAGACCTCTGTTTGGTAGTACACAAGGACCTGCATTCAAGGAGGCGGGGGTTACTGCATAATTTTCTGCAGGCTGCCATGTCGCAGCTCTAGGTGAGTCACAGCCAGGTCAGGACTTGGTTGATTTGGTTGCTAAGCAACAAGCCCTAAAGAAAGCCGAAGGGGCTATGAAACAGGGATGAACATTTAGAGTAGCACTGAGCTTTCACAAGGAGATAAAGGCCTCTCCTGTCATTGGTGCGACTGAATCCTCCTCCTTCTTCCTGTGTTCGGACTCATGCCACTGTCAGCTTCTTGGGTAGCAACATCTCATTCAAAAGTCATCAAGGTGCATCCCCACAATAAAATAAATCAATAAGTAAAATAACAGGCCTTCTGAGAAGATTTGATCAAATTTAATCAGAGAAATGCTTTATGAATGATTTCCTGTCACCATCCTTAGTGCTGACCTAATACTTATGTTGACAGGGTTAAAGGCAGCTTGTGAGTATCAGGGGCATCAACATTCAATATTAAGCCAATGTTAAACCATTGGGTTAATCGGTTCGTTTAACATCTGAGCAGCATATAGTCTGGCGACAATGCATTTTGAGAGTTTTGGCGCAAGTTCAAAAATTTGAATCAGAGACTCAGTTTTGGGCACATGACATTTTCAGTGACCCGATCAGCAGATAGAATACACATCTAATAAAGAGGACTTGAGGGTCCCCAACATTCATCCATTTTCTTAACCCGCTATATCCTTTTCGGGGTCACAGGGTTGCTGGAGCCTGTTGGGCGAAGGTGGAGTTCACCCTGGACAAGTTGTCAGCCGGTGGACCGGTGCGATCGCCCATGTGTCCAAGTGTCCTTGGGCAAGACACTGAAGGGTTGGTGCCGGTGTTTGGAAGTGAAGCCGCCGTCAATGTGTGAATGGGAATTTGACTGTCCGTTTTTTCTACGTTTGTATTGTTAGGTGATTTGTTGTTTGTGACATATTGTGGTAAAATAAAACTTAACTGAAACTGTAAAGCACTTTGGGTCTTTAAGGAAGGTAGAAACGTGCTATACCAGTAAACGCCATTTACTATTTCCAGGGCTGCGTATGTTTCTTTTTTCTCATTCTCTAATTCCTTTGTGATAATTTAGTGAGCAAAAGACATAGCACACATTAAATACTCATTTAAATTCTGCACTTTGTAGATACTTTTGTTTCAAGAATTACCTTTAGATCACCAGCAAATCCAAATTAAGCAGCAGATGTAGTTTGTCTTTGCATCCACATAATTTTATATTCCTCATTTAATCTTTGTATATCTGGTTCTTTAAATCTGGCTCTTATTCCTCTGTGGGTAACATTTGCCTTTTCTTCAAAACTTTGTGTTAACAGAGGACTTACCCCTCTTAAAATCATCAAAAAGATTGTTTTTTTTTAAGTTTGAAAGGAAGAAAGTTAACCAAATTCTATTTTAGATAAAGGGCTGCATAAGATACAGAAGTAAAGCTCTGTCAATAAAGGGGTGAAGGTACTGAACTAGAAAACAACATCCAATTAGAATGGAACTCCCCAAGGCTCTGTATGGCATTCAACATTGAACACATCAATGTTCAAGGTTTAGAATATTCCTACACTTGTGTATATGCTTAAGACATATGTTAGACATTCACTCTTGCTTTTTCTGTACAACAACTCACCTTTAAAAATGTCTAAAGTGCTTTCTCGGATTTACGCATGTATACAAACAAGACTGTTTAATTTTCAGCAAGAGTCTTGCAAACACTGACCATTCACTAATCTTCTTTTCTCATGGTTCCAAATTACAGTTTGTGAACTGCTACAAGTTTCACTCCTGACTGACATTTAATTATCTCATTAGTCATTTAATAACATGGATTAAATATAAGTTTACATACCGTAAAGAAATGATAATTTCTTGGTCATTTTTCAGAGAATATAAATGATAAAACAAAACAATGTCCCACTCAGTGTTTCTCAACAAATTCTGTTTACCCTTTTATAATAATGATGACAACAGAAACTTCCCAAGTTCAAAAGTTGACATACCCTAAGACTTTGTTCTCAAAATGGAGACAAAAGCTGACCAAAGGGTTTGAATGGCAGCTAACGGTAACCATCCTCACATGTGAATTGTTTGTCTGTAATCAATATGTGTACACAAAAGATCTTGGAGTTTCTTGACTCCCAACAGACCCTTGCATCCTTCATCCAGTGCTGCACTGACATTTCTGGATCCTATGTCCCCGGGAAAGCTAAAGAGCTGTCGAAAGATATACGGGAAAAGGTTACTGTACAAAATAGGAAAGGGACATAAGCATCTGGGTAGCTCGGTTGATAAGGTGAAAGGCTACCATGCAGGAATCCAGGGTTCCGGAGTGTAATGAGCCATGGTACTGGGGGCAATAACCATATCAATGGCGAGCAATAAACCTCACCCAGAGAGGGTCCTTGGGCAAGCCTCTTAACGCTACTGCCTAGCGTGGTTCGGCTGCAGCTCACCGCTCCCCCAGGGGATGGGTCAAATGCGGAGAGGATTTTCCCGATTGTGGGATAAATAAAGTACCAATTATAATTTTAATTATTTATTATAAGAAGATATCCAAGGAACTGAGAATGCCACTCAGCAGTGTTCAAACTTTGATCATAAAATGGAAAGTGAGGGGTTTTGTTGAAACCAAACCACAGTCACAAACATTTCTGCCACAACTGCCAGAAAAATTGTTAGGGATGCAAAAAAAACCACAAATAACTTCAGCTGTGATGCAGGAAGGAGTTTGGATTGAATCCTGAAAGCTACTGGAACCCAGCACTGGAGAACAGGAGTGATCTGATGGAAGGAAGGAGTTCTGGTGATGATGCGGGCCGCTGAATTCCGGACCAATTAAAGTTTATTCAGCGTTTACTTGGGAAGACCAGAGAGAAGTGCATTGCAGTAGTCGAGGTGAGAAGTGTCTAGACTATGAACTAAAATGGAGGCGGAGTGGACGGTGAGGGAGGGGTGGAGACGACTAATATTACATAAATGAAAGTAGACAGACCGAGCAATGCTATTGATGTGAGATTAAAAGGATAATGTACTGTCAAGGATGACACCCAGACTCTTTTACCGGAGAGGAGGGAAAAACTGGAGAGGAATCAATGGAAAGTGAAAAACTTGAAACTTTGGAAAGGGTGGATTTGTATCCTACAAGGAGTAATTCGGTTTTATCACTGTTAGTTTGAGGAAGTTTGAGGTGAAACAGGTTTTTATTTCAGACAGACAGGAGGAAATGAAGGCAGGTGGAAGAGAAGAGTTGGGTTTAATTGTCAGAGCTCAGTGTCATTCGCAAAACAATGAAAATCAATGCAATGAATTTATGGAATATATTGCCAAGGGGTAGTAGGTAGGTAATGAAGAGGAGGGGACCGAGAACAGAACCTTGAGGAACACCAGAGAAAATGGATGACGGTTGAGATTTAAAAGAATACAGTTGGATAAACTTGACTAAAGAGAATTACAGTGGTCATCTGAATAGAAATCAGGAGGAAAACAGTCACAGGGTTTAAAGATGTTATTCATTAAAGAAAAAACAGTTTTGGAATTTCCCTTATTTCCATCAATCAGTTCAGTGAAGTAGTTCTTTTTAGTGTTAGAAACCAAGTCCTTGTCCTTGTACTGTAGAATATGTTCTTTGTAAATTTCTTTATGAATGGGAAAGCCAGTTCTTTTGCAAAGCCATTCTAATTGGCTTTCCTTTTGTGGAGTTCTGGAGTGAAACCAGTTCATCAGGGTTGAACGAGTTCCGGAAAGGAATGTGTTCTAAATGAGAGGAAAACATCTCCACAAAATTAAAGACATCACAAGACTGGAAAGTTTTATTTATAGACCCTAACCGAAAATCAACAAACCGTCAGAAAATACTGTCAGTTCCTCCATGATTCCTCTGCTGTGGTTTTCTTCAGTCTGAAAGTCAGATTCCTGCATCTTTACCACTAACGCCTTGCTGATCAGGTGAGGTGTCAGCTCAAAAAAACCAAGACCTGGAAGGTGAAAGGCCCAGATGGAATCTGCCCATGGACTGTGCACACCAGCTGTGTCAGGTGGTTCTGAACATCTACAAGCTGAGCCTGGAACTGGAGAGCGTTCCTGTACTGTGGAAGACTTCCTGTGTTGTTCCAGTGCCACACCCCAGGAAACCCAACCGCTACAGGCCTGTGGTCCTGACGCCGTACCTGATTATAGCGGTGTGTATTGCTGAGGGGTAGGGGCGGGAGGGTGGCGTAGATGCACTGACATTAACAGGAAGAGTGTCGAAAAACTGGAGCAGAGTTGAGCTGTGGAAGAGTTGGATGTGGGCTCTGGCAAGACCAATCATTATTACGCTAGGTGCAAATGTGGTGTTTTAGGGCGTCAGTGTTTTTTGCGCCTTTTCTGCGTTTGAGGTGAAGATCACTCGTCTTAACCCTTGGATGCTGGCCAGTCTGTGACCATCTTCTTTCCTCTCTTGTGTTTGAAGTATTTGTGCCCAGCCAACTTGCATGCAAGTTTGTGTCACTGGGTCCCTGTAGGAGGGTAAGCATCTCTCTCCTTGTTCTGTTTGTGTTTGCTGTTTTAACAAGGTTGTTTTAATGTCTTTATTTGAAAAGATTTCTATTTGTAGAGTACTTTTCTCAGCTCGTGTGTCAGATGTTCGTGCACTTAATTTGTTTGGTTCTCCCTCCTAACTGTGGGGAGAGGAAGTGGAGTTTATTGTATTGTTGTGGCTCCTGCTTGGAACATTTGGGAAAATCATGCCACATGCAGTTTTTGTCTGTTTGGTATTGTTTTGTTGTCATGGATCATCAACACAAAAAAACACGCTTCTCTTTAGATTGGAAATGTTTGAAAAACCGTGTGACCCCCCGCTTGGGGGTCACACATATATTATATGCGAGTTTTTAGTTAGAAAAACAATGTTATGTATTATCCATGTGCTGGCAGCAACACACCAACGTAGATGACCGGTGACTTTTGATGACATCATTAAGAAGCGGTAACGTCCGATTTGAGGACCCTTTTTTTTCATATCTCTCCGCTCAGAGGGATAAATGTAAGGAAGCTATTCGGATTCAGTGCTAAATTCTTTTCTGTGTTCGGGTTAATATGTCACACAAATAATGGTTAAGCTATATTACTCAATAGCAGCAGAGTTGCATAATGTAGTACATTGCTTCTTTTTGGCTCACAAACTAGTTTTTTTCTTTTTGAGATTTATTGCTTATATTTTTGTCTTTAGTTTTTTTCTCTGACAGCTTTTTTTTAAAAAGCTTTTAGTTTTTGCTTTATAAAAAAACAAGTTTCCATCTGTCTGTACATCCACCTGTGCATTCATCCATCTACACATCCATCCAGCTCTTTTCTAAACATTGACAGTACCTGTGTGGTTGGAGAACTGCACAGAGTTGATGGAATCGACCTCAAAGCCTAAAACC
The DNA here is from genome assembly GCA_037389245.1 of Oryzias sinensis. Classification (NCBI taxonomy): domain Eukaryota; kingdom Metazoa; phylum Chordata; class Actinopteri; order Beloniformes; family Adrianichthyidae; genus Oryzias; species Oryzias sinensis. The sequence goes on from CM074500.1 coordinate 28,539,876, forward strand.
TGCAACAGAAGGCAGAGGAGACTATTTCAGCTCAGTATCAGTCTTTAAAAATGTTTTATTTATCCACAAAGAACATTTTTTTAACAGTTTTGTTTAAAACACTAGATATTTGTACATGGGGATCATTGATTATAATTGATGCTGTTTTTACTCTTCCAGCTAACTAAGATTGTTTTTTTAGCTATGCAAAGGACAGTAAAGATGATGGATTTTGATCTTTCCTACACTGATGGCGCTCATATCACCAAGTATTCAGAGAGGTGGAGAAGCTGTGATAGGGATGTCTAACCAGGTTAACAGATCTACACGTAACTTCTGCCAAAACCATGAGACAGATGTGCAGAGCCACAGTGCATGCAAATAACTATTTGGGGAACTGCTATTACAAAACCCACAAGTGTCTGATTCTCTGAGATCCACCTTGAACATCCTTTATCCAGAATAGTGAGTCCTATGAATTTTAAACAGAATCAGCTGAAGGTTAGGACTTTTGTTTAGTCTACAAGTGTTTGAGCAAATCTGTGACTAAAAAGAGTCGTCTGTATTAATAACCACGCCTGAATCCCACTTCTTGGTATGTGACAGGTTGCAGACCAGCGTCTGAACACCAACCGCAATTGTTTGTCTGTTTTTTCTCCCAGCCCAGTAGCAGTTTAAAGTTTTCACTGGACAAATGCACACACCCAGGCAAACAAATCATTCACATTTTACCTTAACGTAATGGCCCAATTTTGTTTAATTCTAAGGGCGCACACTCAGTTTTAAATGGAATCTTACTCACCATCTAAGTTGCCCTCCACAAACAGCCAAACCAGAGCATTGTACACATACGCATACATCTCCATCTACAGGAAACAGGAAGTGACTTCATATGTCAGAATTGTTTTTTATTTTTTACCTTTGTTTCCCTTTATGTGTAATTGATTCAGATTTATGCCTGTATTTCACTTGTTACTATTTTTTTTATATCTGTAAATGTTGGGTTATGTTTAAGAATCTTCCCAGTTGCAAGGCAGAATTGTCTTTTAAAGTACAGTATGATGACTTGGCCTTTGGAAGGGGCTAAGCCTTTAAGGGGTAAACTTTTTCCAGTTGGGAGAGAGTCACCTGACTTGGTCATTTTATTTTCGAGTGTCTTATTTCTTTCCTGCTAAGAGGAACCCTGTCACACAATGTAACTTGGTTTTTCAATATTACTTATAAATATATATATATATTTTACACAGAATTTTGTATGATGTTAGGTTCTGAACGTTTTCACTGTATCAGGTAGTGTCAGATTTTTCTGGCTCAGGTTAAAGGAGAGTAATTATTAATTTGAAGAAAATCCCACCAGGCTGTTGATGTGGTTTTGTGGTTGCACCACATGATTCCTTTTTATATCCTAACTGCTCTCTTTAGGGGTTGCAACAATAAATCACCTGCCTCCATCAAACCCTATTCAGCAGATCTCTGGCAGTGATCTCCAATGAGACAGAGACATTTAAAACTGAAGAAAGAAAAGAAAAATGTCTACAAACAGGTTATCCGAGGAAGTCCGGAGCAGGCAATGGAGTAGGCAGCACGAAAGACAGGCTCCGTTGAAAATAGGTTTAAACTAATGTTTTAAGGCATTTTATTTTTATAAAAACTGTAAAACTCCATCAGGAACTGTGTAATTATCGTGCCATCAGTCATATTTGTTAGCTAAAACTAGTTTAATGGCCAATAATTCAAGTTCAAGTTCACCGGATCCGCTCCGTCGGCAGGCCCCAGAGAGTCCGGCTCTAGCAGCCCACCATCCGCGGCCCAAGCTGACTCCTCGGCTATGAAAGCCGAAATTCTTTCCTCTCTGAAGGCGGACATAGCTGCAATGTTCCGACAGGAGCTGAAGACTGCGCTCTCGGACGACTTCGAGGCCATTAAAACCGAGTTACATATGCTAAAGACGGAGCTAGCTAACAACACGGCTACAATGCGGTCCGAGGTGGAGGCGATGAAGATTACAATGGCGGACATGGGGCAAGCTCTCTCCTCTCAGTCTGACGAGGTGACCTCTCTCCAAAACAGAGTGGATAAATTGGAATCAGAAGTGAACGGCCTGCGGGAGAAATGCCTCGACATGGAGGGGCGGATGAGACGCTCCAACATCCGCATCATTAACATCCCCGAATCCGCGGGCTCCAGCTCACCCACAGCAGTTTCCAAGCTCCTGCGGGATGTCCTGCAGATGGATAAAGACATCCTCATCGACCGCTCTCACCGAGGAGGACCGGCGAGGAACCGGACCGGCAGACCGCGGGTCATCATAGCCCAGCTCCACTACCATCAAGATTGCATGGAAATCCTCCGGCGCGCCCGGGAGTCCGGCCCGCTGCGCTGGAAGGGCGCCGACATCTCCATCTTCCCCGATTACCCTCCAAGTGTGGCGCAGGCGAGAGCTGCCTTCGGCGAGGTGCGACGGCTCCTCCGGGGCCGGGAGGGAGTGAAATACGGGCTCATGTACCCGGCGCGAGTCCGGATTACGCACAATGGGACTGAAAAATGGTTCCAAAACGCGGAGGAGGCGACGGCTTACGTGAAATCCACGATCGCGGGGAGCGCGTCCACAAAATGATTTGAACTGATAGCGGATCTGAACGAGGTCAGTTAAAATACAGACATCCGTTTTCTCTTATTTTATGGTCGCACTGACTCGCGGACTCCCAAGAGTTGCTGCTGCAGTCCTTCTGTTATGTTTACTTGTTTTAAGTTGGAGTTTTACTTATCCTATATGTGACACATGTGCCTGTTCTGGAACGGAGCCTGATCTCCTGAGAGCTAGTGTTCTTCCCAAAGCACTTAAATGTGCAGTTATCTTTCTATGGGTTTGGGTAATCACCGTGTTCTGGTTGGTGATGGGGTGGGTTTCATTGTACCACACTTTGAGTTCTGGTTTGACCTTGTAGTATTTTATCTCAGACTGCATTTGCTTATCTCTTTTAGTAAAGACCTCCACAACGTTGTTACAAGCCCTATTATGAGCAACATAGAAATTATTTTCTCTACAGATGACCAGGACACCAACTGATTCAAACTTTTCATTTGGGCCAGCTGGCCACGATATTCATTTTATTACTTGGAATGTAAAATCCTTAAACACCCCTGTAAAGCGAAAAAAAGTATTGAACCACTTAAACAAGTTAAAAGCAGGAATAGTTTTTCTCCAGGAAACTCACCTTCGGACCTTTGATCACTTTCGACTCAGGGGAGGGTGGATCGGGCAATCATACCACTCTAATTTCCACTCTAAGTCTCGAGGTGTAGCCATTCTCATTAATAAGAACGTCCCCTTCGACATGTCCTCAGTGGAAACAGACTCTTCAGGACGTTATGTAATTGTCACCGGTAGGTTGCTCAACACACCCGTAGTGTTGGTTAATGTTTATGCACCTCATTGGGAAGATAGCTCATTTTTCCCTAATTTTTTTCCCAAGATACCAAATATGAACACTCACCATTTAATATTTGGAGGAGACATGAACTGTGTCTTGTCACCGAGTTTAGATCGCAGCTCGTCTCGACCAGCACCCTTGACCAGTTCGGCTCTACAATTACAGTGCTTTCTTAGCACAAACGGTGTTATTGATATTTGGAGGTTTTTGAATCCCACGTCCAAACATTACTCCTTTTTCTCTCCTGTCCACAGAACATATTCTCGTATTGATAATATTTTCATAGATAAACGACTCCTCTCTCTTGTTCGCAAATGTGAATACCAAGCCATAGTTATTTCAGATCACGCCCCTTTACTTATGACTTTACGTATACCAACTTCCTGTAACAGTTATCGACCCTGGCGATTTAACAACACATTACTCTCTGACGAAAAGTTTACTAAATTCATCTCATCTGAAATAACATTCTTCTTTAAATGTAATTTGACCCCTGGAATATCCCTTTCTACTGTTTGGGAATCATTGAAGGCGTACCTGAGAGGACAGATCATCTCCTATTGTGCCCAACAAAAGAAAAGTAATAATCAAAAACTCGATAATCTGACTAAAGATATCTTTAAATTAGACAGTATGCTTTCAGTCACTCCATCCGAAGATTTGTTTAAATTACGTCCTAATCTTCAAACAGAGTTTAATTTGTTATCTACTGGATATATAGAAAACCTAATAAACAAAGCACAATGCCAGAAATATGAACATGGTGAGAAGGCTGGAAAAATCTTAGCCCACCAGCTTCATCAAAAAGCTGCCAGCAGAGCTATAATTGAAATAAATGATCAGTCAGGTAATAAACACAGAGACCACTTAGAAATAAACTCCTGTTTTTATAAATACTACTCGACCCTGTATGATACAGAATCATGTGGTGATCCAACTCTATTTGATGCATTCTTTAAGAAAATAAATGTCCCCTTAATTGAAAATAACTTGTCTCGGGAACTGGACAAACCCTTCTCTGTCCAAGAAGTTATGAACACAATTAAATCCATGCAAAATGGAAAATGCCCAGGACCTGACGGGTTTTCTGTTGATTTTTTTAAGAAATTTTCTAACCAACTCTCTCCATTCCTGCTCTCAGTTTTTGAAGAGTCTCTTGCCACAGGCACTCTTCCTCCAACAATGCGTCAGGCGGTCATCTCCCTTATCCCAAAACCAGATAAGAATCCTCATGAATGTGGGTCATATCGTCCTATCTCCCTTTTAAATGTAGATAACAAGATTCTTTCAAAGATGCTAGCCGGGCGTTTGGAGACTGTTTTGCCCTCAATTATTGCAGATGATCAAACCGGCTTCATCAAAGGTCGCCAATCATTTTATAATGTTAGACGCTTATTCAATATTCTTTATGGTCCCGCTTCACCTGATGTCCCGGAAGTCCTCCTGTCTCTGGATGCAGAGAAGGCTTTTGACCGAGTGGAGTGGGATTACATGCTCTACACTTTAAAACAATTCGGCTTTAGTGAATATTTCATTTCTTGGATAAAGATTCTGTATTCTTCCCCATTAGCAGCTGTTTGTACGAATAATAATCGCTCCCCCTATTTTTCCCTCAAGCGCGGGACCCGCCAGGGCTGCCCCCTATCCCCGCTGCTATTCGCCATTATGATTGAACCATTGGCCATAGCAATACGCCAGGAAATTAACATTATTGGAATAAATAGATATAATTTTTCAAATAAGGTATCCCTTTACGCTGACGACATGCTTCTGTTCTTGTCCAACCCCCTACGAAGCTTACCAGTAACTTTGAATCTACTAGAGGAATTTGGTAGAGTATCAGGATACAAGGTTAACCTTCAGAAAAGCGAGATCATGCCAGTGAATGCAGAAGCTAGAAAAATTTATTTTGCCCAGTTCCCTTTTAAGGCCAGTCTACATAAAATAAAATATTTAGGAATTTCTGTGACACACTCCTTTAAAGATATCTTTAAATCCAACTTTTTGCCCCTGCTAGCCCAACTTAAAAAGGATCTAGAACGCTGGAGTCTTTTACCGCTTTCATTGGGTGGGAAAATAAACACTATTAAAATGAATACTCTCCCAAAATTTTTATATATATTTCAATGTGTCCCCATATACATATCTAAATCATTTTTTACAGATGTTGACAAATTGATATCTGGATTCTTATGGAATAAAAAGAACCCCAGGATTAGGAAAAGCGTCCTTCAACAACACCGAAAACATGGTGGACTATCTCTCCCTAACTTTCAGCTCTACTATTGGGCTGCCAACATAAGAGCCATGTTACACTGGAAAGTCATACACTCCCCCACTTTAACACCTCCAGCATGGCTATGTATGGAAAACTCTTCTTGTCTTTGTACCTCCCCCTTTTCATTACTCTGTTCCAAACTTCCATATCCTGAGCCTCTCTCGAAATACACCTCCAATCCTGTAGTGCAATATTCTCTTAAAATTTGGGCACAATTTAGAAGAGTGTTTTCCCTTAAAGATCTGTCAAAGTTGGCTCCTGTTTTTAGAAATCATCAGTTCATACCTTCAACCTCAGACGAAGCTTTTCATGAATGGAGCAGGAGAGGAGTTTGTTTAATTGATGACCTGTTTATTGACAACACGTTTGCATCTTTTGATCAACTTCTGGTTAAGTTCAACATCCCTCGCTCTCATTTTTTTAGATATCTGCAGCTTCGTAGCTTTGTTTTTAAGTCATATCCCTGTTTCCCATCCCATCCACCTGATTCACTATTAGAATCCATTTTGAAAATTAATGTTGGCTCCAGGGGAACAATTGGCAAAATCTACTCTTTGTTAAACACACATGATTTAGAGCCCTTGACAACACTCAAATCTCACTGGGAAGAAGAACTACACTTGAATATTCCTGACAGTATTTGGAGTGAAGCTTTAGATAACATACATTCCTCATCAATCTGTTTGCGTCATCAGGTTATCCAATTTAAGATCGTACACCGACTCCACTGGTCCAAAGCTAAACTTTCCAAGTTCATCCACAATATAGATCCCACATGTGACCGATGTAGCTGTTCCGTAGCCAACCTGTCCCATATGTTCTGGTCCTGTTCCAAGTTAGATCACTTCTGGGAATCTATATTCACTTTTTTTTCTGATGTGCTGCGTACGCCTTTACAACCCTCTGTTTTTTCTGTATTATTTGGTGTTTTACCTGTAAACCTGGACCATAGAGCACAAACCATCATCTCCTTTGGGACACTGATTGCCAGGAGACTCATACTGCTCAAATGGAAAGAAAAATACCCTCCAACCTTCAACATGTGGCTGAAAGACCTTCTGCACTTTTTGGTGCTGGAGAAAATTCGATCCTCTATGAAGGGATCAGTGCAGAGTTTCTATCTAACATGGAATCCTATATTGGAGCATCTGAGAGACTTGGATGTCATGGTTGCTAAAAAATTTCTGTGACTGGTCTTGTAATGTGAATAGGTGTTTTTTTTTTTTTTTAATTGTGTCCCGCCAGGTGTCTAAGCTTCTGTAAGACTTGAGACTGAATGGTACAATGAGAGTGGGAGGGAGGGGGGGTTGTTTCATGTTGTCTGTTTTGTACTGTTTCCAAAAAACAAAATCAATAAAAAGACTTGGTGCAAAAAAAACAGGTTATCCATTCGTTTCTTCAGAAGGAACAGCGTATGGACTTAATTTAAAAGTAACTGTTAGTCAATAGGAACAACTTTGATTTTTTCTCTATGGAACAGTTTTGTCCCACCAGGCATGAACTTCACAGCACATCAATGGCTGAACATAATCTTAGACTTAAAGCTAAAGCTAAATTGGAGCCAGAATCTAAACCTGAGCTTGTGGCTTAACCTGGGCCTTAACCTTCATCTGAGTCTGAACCAAAAGTTTGGACACATTTCCTTTACACACCCACCTCTCCACCACCACCCTGTGTCCCGGTGGCACACACTGAAGCTCAGGACGTGTTTGTGTGTTACGGTCCAGCAGGTTGTCAATGGGTCCTAGAATGTCACATCATCCGTTTTCACAAATAACACCCTGACCAACCAGTCTTGAAGCCACACTTAGCGCTAGGGGTCATGTAATTAATTGCCTGGGTTTCTGTTAGGTTTTTCTGGCAGCTGTGACTTCTCCTGGAAGCCCTCCTGTCCTCTGAGATCTCCTTAGAGTCACAGCTGTCAGTAATTTCTCATTAGGCTCCTGTCTAAGGTGTGACTTTTTGTTATTCAATGTTCTTGTACGCTTGCTTATTTGTATCTGTTTGTTCTGGACTTGTGTTGTATTCCTAATTATATTCATAATTAATACCTTTCTAATTAGAGAATATGTGTTGTGTCCTCCCTGCTACTGGGTTTACTGCACCACGGCTGGGTGCAGTGGTAGGTCGACCTCTGATCAAAAGATTGCAGGTTCTATTCCCACCTAACCCGTCCATGTGTTGACATGTCCTTGGGCAAGACACTGAACCCCACCTTGCCTCTGGTGGAAGGTTGGCGCCAGTGTTCGGCAGCAGAGCCGCCATCAGTGTGTGAATGTGTGTGTGAATGGGATTGTGACTGTACCTTCAAAGAAGGTAGAAAAGCACTATATAAGTATATGCCATTTACCATTTTACTGCATTGACCATTCCATCACTTGAGCCTGAAGCTGTATCTTGGTAAACATAAGCTAGAGTCAAAGGCTAAATCAGAGCCGAAAGCTAAATCTGAGTCTAGACACTACATCTGTGTTGAGTAAAGCCATTTATTGTAAAAAAAAAAAAAAAAAGGAAGGAAAGTGGAAGGAAGCGAATTTACATAATCCCACCCCTGTTCTACCGTAACCATTTTATTACATGTTTTATCATTATCCTGTTCTTAGTTTTAATCAGACAAAATTAGGAATCCTAAAATATCAATAAATTACATGACAAAGATGAACTGTTTAAATGATGTAAAAAGTAACTTTTAGAAATGAACATGCCAAATGCAGATCATTGTTCCAAAATATATGCAGATTATGTTACATATAAAAATCATGTATATCAGGGGTGTCGAACAAGTTTGACACCAAGAGCCGAATTTTTTCACTGTGAGAATCAAAGAGCCACACCACACACTGACCTGCCAAGACGTGCACACAAACACTCAATTAAAGCTGTATTATTTTCCACAACACGCTCCACTCCCTACAATACAACAGCAAGTATTGTACTTGTGTTTATTTCAAGGAAAGTGTCCACCTTCAATACACACATAAATGCAGCTTAGCCAGAGTTAACAGAGTTAACCCTGGAGGTTGGATACCCCCTCCACACACACAGGCACCTCTCTCTCATTTCACACACACACTCTCTCTCTCTTCATCTCACTCTTTTCTCTGCCTCTCTCTGACACACAACTACTCAGTGACAGGCAGTAAAGTTGATGCTGGTGAGAATGTGACTCCTCTGAAGTCAGATTTATGATGATAAAACTGAATATGTCATGGTTCCCCCGGGAGCTTCCACTGATTGGACCCAGCTGCAGCCACTTCCATCATCAACCCCACAGTATATCAGAGAGCCGGTTTCCAGTATTCATCGCCTGATCGTTGCCAACTATGGTGAAGTACCTGGTCTCATGCTCCTCGTGTTCTAGCGAACTTCTGATTACTCCTGAACGTCCTACTCAACCTATCATTCTGTCTTTAGGACAAATCTCTGCAACCAATCTCCTGCCGCCTGGGTCCAGTTTCCACCTCATTCATTCCAAGCCATCATCACGCCAAGCCCTCCAGCCTCGCCGTGCCACACGCCACACTCAACCACTGCTCCACCAGCAGTTCTCCGGGACCACCCCCTGAACAAGACCCCGCTACCAGAGGGATACTTACCGCCAGTCCGCTCCTCGCCACAGGACTCCCGCTCCATTCATCCCACTCCCATTCATCCTTGGCAAATAAAATCCGTCATTGCCAACAGGCTTCGAGCATGATCTTTTCGGGTTTCAGCATCTGGGTCTATTTTCGTTCTGTCATGACAGAATATCTCATCGTTTATCCAACAGCATTTAACTGGTAATTCTTTGTGTCTCAACATTCCTCTTTCAATGATACTTACACCAACAAATACACAAACATCTGGACAGAGCATCCTTCTGGTGTCTGAGTCATTCATATTCACAATGAACACATTAAATACATTACATTTCAGTTGTGTGCAACTTAAATTAATTTTGACCTTCATTAGAATATCTTGCTTTTATATGTTTTTTAATTCAAAATTGTATGACTGACATTTGCATCAAAAGCATATAATTTATTAAATATTAATACATTGCAATGTATCAGTTTATACTAAGGAGTAAAATTCCAACAAGTTCTGAGTTATAATTTAACTGACTGCGTCATTCACGTCCTCTCCTTTCTGCTCACATTAGGAACCCGGTAACTTCGATACACACATATTCAGCCAAACGGCATGCAGCTCAATTCTGCTAACAGCTACCTGGCTCATGGTTTTACACTGAAAATCCCCCCCCCCCCTTCCCATGAGTCTTAGCCGAAGGCGGGGCTAAGCCCCGGGCCAGTTGTAGCCTCTCTGATCAGCTCCTTTACCTGAGTGTCGGTCAGAACGGACCGATGTCTGTTCTCCAAATTATAACAGGGCCTTCTTTCAAAGAGATTGCTGCTCATTTATCTCCGGTTCTCTCGCTGCCTCATCAGTGACAAGCAGGGATCTCAGGCAGTCAGTCTCTGCATTAAAGGATCTATGAGAAAAGTGATCTGCGGTCGTTTCCGTCCAGTTGCACAAGCAGCGTCACGTTCTGCGCTTCATTCATTCTGATTGCAGCTTTCTGCTGTGAGCTCCGCAAAGAAGGAAAGTGGGATGATTGCCGTTTTGAATGAGCACTTTGAAAAGCTTCAACTTGTTAATAAAGGAGACAATTTGTGTCAGATCAAGAAGTTTTTCATTTTCTCCGGGATAGGTTTTGTTCTTTTCTGCCACGACCAATGTTACTGCTTCCAAAAGCTCATAATAATAAACATCATGACTTGCCATTCTGTTCAGTAAAAAGTAAGAATTTTCCCGTTCTTCCAAAAACGTCCTGTGTTTATCTGTATACTCTGAATTTCACCATTTTGACCATGAGGGTAACGGTCTGCACGCACATAAATCTTTATCTATGTGTTCCGGCAGTGGGCATAACCCGTGCAAATGATTGGCGGTCACGTATGTGTCGGGAGCAGAATCAAACACACACACACACACACACACACACACTGCCAAATGACTTTTATTATAATTTTTTATTTTTAATACCCTCTGATGGTTAGTGTGGTTTAAGAGGGAAAAAACTATGAAATGAGGCACAGTATATAGAAAATATGACGAGACGCAAAGAGCCGCACGCTCATTGTCCAAGATCCGTGTTCGACACCCCTGATGTATATGGATTAAGTAAGGGTTAATGGCCAACAAAGTGTACGGTTACTACTTTTTAACCCACGCCGTGGAAGCCTGAACCGTCCGACGCGAAGCGGAGGCCGTGTCGGGAGACAGCGCAGATGAGCATCTGATTTTCTCCAGGTCAGACTCAGGAATACGAGGATGGTGGGAGCTGGTGTCTTTCCCACTCTTTCTGTAGCGCTTCATTATTGCCTTAAAAACCGCATTGCTGCTCTTGAACACGGTGTCGCTGATGATGTTGACGTCTCTTAGGTGGCGATTGATGCCAGCTCTCAAGCTACTCAGACTGGCAACACTGTACTCTCCTCCTTCCTTAGTGGACTGAACAGACGTATAGAAAAGCCGCAGACTCTCATTGAGAGTGGTGGCAGTGTAGTTTTCAAAGTTAATATCCATGTTTTTTTGAGCCAGGAATTCTCAAAATATATTAACTGCCCATTTCGTGATTTTTCTTTGTGTCTTTGTGTCTCTCTTTCTCTGTGGCTGCATCCCAGTCATCAAAATTATCAAATTCACCGAACAAGTTAAAAGAAACAACGAAATCACTCATGTCTTTTGTTGTGTTGTTGTAAACTGTGAAATAACGTCTTTTAACGTATGTTTTAAGTTTATTCTAGCGCAGTGATATGTGACCGGAACTTTTTTTTTTGACCGTGCGGTTATCAGGTTTTAACGCATACCCAACAGCCAATCAGAATCGAGTATTCACCCGGACCATGGTATAACAAAAAATAATACAATCAGTAAAATAGACATGACAGTGTTTGAAAATTTTCATAGCAAATTTTGTTCAAGTATCAAAGGTTAAAATATTTGCAAAATTATGTTACATTAGGAAAAAATCATGATTCAATTTTTGGAGCAAGTGAAGTAATAACATTAGAAATCAATCAATTTAACCATTTTCAATAATTGATAAATCATTTATTTTGTTATTTTCATTATTATTTTTTTATAAGGTAATGCTGTGAAGTAAAATAAAAAAAGGGTCCATATTCTGTTGAACGAACAAGGTTGGTATTCCATCTTCTGCTGATTAACAGCCGTTTTTCTGGGTTTAAACAGAGTTTATAGTTCTCTTCAATGTTATGTCTGCAGACATTAGATTAGGGTCCATATCCTTCTTCAGCTGATATCAGAGGCGCTGAAAGTTGAGGTCAAATTGTCTGCAGGTCAGAACTTTGCTGAGAATCAGGGTCACTTCAGACTTTTGGAGAAAGCGATGAACCCAGGCATGATTTCTTAAAATTATTTGGCTCTTTGATTTATTAGTGCATGTTGGTCCAGACGTCCGTGATCAAACACTTCTCAAAGTCATTCATGGTGTTAATAACCAGAACCTTGGACCAGTCCGGTGGACCGAGTGGTTTGACGTAAATCCTGCAGCCTTTAACTCAAGTGTTCTCAATCTGCTTACGCTTCCTGAGAAGCCTGGCTGGGTAAAGTAGCCAATTCTTCTTGGTAGAAAACCTCAAGTTCCTTTAAATTCTTGGGCTGTCTTGCTGGAACTGCTTATTTGAGATCTCCTCAGAGAGTCTCAATAACATTTGGGTCAGCAGACTGAGATGGCCACTCCAGAAATTTCACCTTTTTCTGTTGGAACCAATGACAGGTGGACTTGGCCTTGTGTTTTAGATGTTTGTCATGTTGAAATGTCCATGTGTGTCCAAGGCGCAGCCTCCAAGCTGAAGAATACAAGTTTTCCTCCAGTATCCTCTGATAAGGGGCTGCATTCATCTTGACATCAGGTTTCCTGTGCCTTTGAAACTCATACATCCCCAAACCATCAGCAATCCACCTCCTTGTTTCACAGTAGGAATAGTTGTCTTTCATCATAGGCCCTCTTCATTCCTCTCCAAATGTAGCATTTATTGTTTTTGCCAAAAAGTTCAAAGAGGTTTGGAAGTTTGTCTCTGTGCCGTTTGAGTAATGTAAAAGAGCTATTTTGTGGCATTTCCCCAAAAAAGGCTGCAAACATAAATGTATAAAACTATAATTTTTGTGAATAATCAACCAATGGGACACAATCATGAAGTGGAACGAAATGTATTTATTATGAAATGCATGTTTGCTTTTGTAACCTTCATAAACCTGGTTAATATCGTGTTATTTCACAAAACTGTTTTCAGACAGGTTCCCTTGAATCCTTCTCTCACTCTCAGCTCAGCATTACAAATGTGCCACAAAACTAGCCAATCACAGAGATGCGAGTTTGAGGTCATTGGTGCACATTCCATCCATTGCCCCTGTTATTTATCTGACACGGGAGAAAAAGCTGAAACTCAGGAGCCAAACATGTCTCTTCTACCTTCCATTGTGACTCTCCGGCTTAAGAAAACTACATTTAAGGCTGCAAGCAGCGCCAAATGGCACTTGCCTTTCACTGACATCCACCAGACCCAGCTCCGCCAAATGTTTTCTGGGCTTGTTCTGCCAAACCCCTCCCCATTCCCTGCTCTACCAATCCCCCCTTGGGTCCTGCACTGCTATATCCTTTCTGGGCCCTGCAAGGTCATCACATGCATGTTCTGTGACTGTTGTGTCGCAAAAAGCCTGAAGTTGCAGCAGTTTATCTTAGAAGTTGCCAAAAAAAAAGGTTGTGTTGATTTTTAATATTCATTTTCAACTAAAAGGTATAGGATGACAAACAAATTTTAAAGCCCTTGCTTTTTCCCAGTTTATTAAATTGCAACATAGCTTTGTATGTAAGCTTAAAACAAACAAATATAGCGTTGTACCAACCATCCATCCATCCATCCATCCATCTTCTTCTGCTCATCTGGGACCGGGTCATGGGGGCAGGGGGTAAAGAAGCCCATGCTTCCCTATCCCCAGAAACTTCCTCCATTAGCTCGAGGTGTTCTCAGGCCTCTCCAGCCTCTCCAACCAGTGGGACTACTCCCCAGAGAGGAATCTGGACCAGATGCCCAAACCACCTCAACTGGTTCCTCTGGATGTGGAGGATGTGGCGGCTCTTCTCCGAGCTCTCTGCGGGTGACCAAGCTTCTCACCCTAGGGAGGAAGCTCCCTTTCAGCCGGTTGGATTCAGGACCTCGTTCTTTTGGTCATGATCCAGAGTTCGTGATCGTAGGTGAGGATTTCAACAAAGATCGGACGGCAAATTGAGAGCTTTGCTTTCTGGCTTAGCTCTCTCTTTACCACAATTGACCAACGATGCTCCAATCCACCTGTCAATCTAACGCTCCAATCTTCCTTCACTCGTCAACAAGACCCCAAGATGCTTAAAGCCATTCACCTGGTGCAGGAGCATTCAGGAATGGTCAAGAACCACGGCCTCAGACTTAGCGGAACTGAACTTCATCCCAACTGCTTCACACTAGGGTGGGCGATGTCTCTTAAATTGGCAGTTGACGATGTTTGCAGTAAACCATCAGGATGGACGATGATATTGTCGCAAAGGGGTATTTTAAATTTTTCGTTATTATATAATTATTGTTCGTTATTTTACTTTATTTTATTTCCCAACTGACTCATCCGCGTTGATCCAGTATAAACTGAGGGAAGTGACTTTAACAAAAAAAATGAACAAAATAAAAAAGAAGCAGTCCGCTCCTGCACTTGATTAGTCAAGTGGACCGGTGGAGCGAGCGACTGAGTCTCTGAACAAAGCAGACGGACTTTGGGTTTGAGGGGAAAGGAGGGTGCTTTGTTATGAGTGGGAGACTTCAGACTGTGATCCGTCCCGCAGCTTTAGGTGAACGAGCTACCAAACTCAGGAGAACCGGGTCTTCCGGTAAAAGTCTGTGTCCGGGCAGAGCTCGGACCGCCAGCTCACACAGAGGCTTTAAGGCGTGTGTGAGCTTTTCAAAGCAGAAATGTGGCTCAGTCCTTAGAAACCGTTCAAACAATCACATGGATTGGTGTTTCCAGTCGTGTCCCGACAAAATAAAGCCTGATGTTATTCCCACATATTTATGTTCACCAAAGAAGCAGATTGCAGTATTTCCCGCATGGATTTTTGTTCATCAAGGGCTAAATGTTGTTAGCGCATGTTGTTAGCCTCTCCTAGTCCTGGCCTCTTCCGGCTCCGTTCTTCAACAGAAAAAGCACTGACCACAGCGACAAAAATTAAAATAATGAGCGAACAGGCGCTTCATAATAACAATAAAGCACGTTTAGAACTCATTTCCTCTTCCGGTATTTCAAACACTGCTGCCCATGTGTGAATGATTTATTCCGACCGAAAGTGTGACCCCATGTGAACGTTTATTATAATCAGAAAAAAGTTTTCTGGGCCCATGGACACTGTTGAATTCTAATCCGACCATTGATCAGATCAAGATATTTTGCACATGTAACCGCGGCTTCTGGTGTCGACTCGGAGTGTGGCGTGGCATCACGATGGTGTCTCTCCATCGTGATGTCAGTCAGCCATCACGATCGGCACAACCCTTCCCTACCTCCCACATGCACTGGGAACAGGTCATACCTACTGCTTGAAATGCGAACCAAGTTCCTACTCCTGTCATACAGAGACCGGACAGCCCTCAGTAAGGCTCCCTGGCCCAATACTCCAAGAGTACAGGACACCACAAGGGACGCAGCCAAACCGCAAATGCACAAAACACATACCCTCCAGCACCCTACAGAGGGTATAGTGCTGGTCCATTGTTCCACAACCAGAGCTGAAACTGCACTGTGTGTTATAGCATTGCTAAAATTCTATAATAAACAGTGATTTTTTGTACAACCTTGACCAACATTTTTAGGGTTTGAAATTAAGACTTTCCAGTCAAGAATAAATATCCTGAAAAAAAGAATGGTTATTCTGACCAATAGAATGACTTGTTTATTTTTCTGTGGAAGACTATGGGATTTTGGCTTCTTGGAGCCAGCAGGTACCTTCTGTTTGGAATGCCAGGGTTGAGGTGTCACTCTCTATGTTTCTATTATTCAACCTGTTGTTGGGATTTGGACTGACAGGGTTCAGTTATTGGCTGTACAAGGGAAAGGGGAGGCTGCATTAGAGAGGGAATTGAGATTTTTAGGAAGCGTTTCTTTTTCTTTTGCTCCGAGTTGTTGTGCAAGCTGTACAATGTTGGCCTTTAGTAACCACAAAATAAAGAGACTTACAGTAAAATGAATTACAATGTTTAGGGACATGCATACATAGGGCCCTAGGAGTGCTTGAGCACCTG
Organism: Oryzias sinensis; assembly: GCA_037389245.1. Taxonomy (NCBI): domain Eukaryota; kingdom Metazoa; phylum Chordata; class Actinopteri; order Beloniformes; family Adrianichthyidae; genus Oryzias; species Oryzias sinensis. Next base: position 28,555,898 of record CM074500.1, read on the forward strand.
CTATCTTTGCCTCGTATTAAAAAGTACCCTAGTCTCTTCTGTTTTTTTTTTTTTTAATTTATGATTTATTTCAATTTTTACTTTTATTAACATGAAAAAATCCTGTTAAGAGATGTTGATACAGGGGCGCTATGGAGCAGGCAAAGGAGTAGGCAGCATAGAAGACGAGCTCTGCTAAAAACAAATTAAAGTAATTCTTTCAGACACTTTATGCCAGAAAAAACACCAGAACTCTACTTGTCGTCATATTAATCTCAAAGAATACTATATATTGACGAATTGAACTCGAAAAATGGCCAATAATCTTCGAAAATTCAAATACTCCGGAGCGGCGCCAACTACAGGACCCAAAACATCGACC
>CM074500.1:28601255-28647287 GCA_037389245.1 Oryzias sinensis
CACACACACACACACACACACACACACACACACACACACACACACACACAGGACACACCAGGACAAATCAAGGGAAGAGCTAGAAGCCAGTACTCTTTTTCCCTCCCTTTCTTTTCTGTCCTGTCCAACAAAAAATCTGTTACAAATATAATAATATTAATAAAGTTTAGTATAAATTACAAAAGGGGGTTGATTCAATTATACAGGCCTGAAGCTCTCATCTGTTTGCTTAGCTGTTGGACAAAAGGGGGAAAAAAAGAAAAACTAGTTCCGTTTGAAGATGACACATAATGTTTGAAGTGATGAAAATTATTCTATTCTTATTAGGAATATAAATACAGGACTAAATATTATTTTAAAAATGGCTGGATTGCAACAAATGATCACTAAATCACTACTTTTAAATAAAACTGTAATATGGAAAATTTTGGAAAAAAAAGTTTCCCAATAGAAACTGAACAATAAAACAAGTTTTTATGATTAATAGTTGGCAGTAAGCTATGGAAAACATTAGACACTTAAAAAAAATCCCTAAAAATCTTTAAATAATATGCAAAGTTAAACACTTCCTGGAATACAATTCACTATGCACTTTATATAGCTTCTTTGTGACCCCCTACGTCTCATACTGTAATGAATTTTGGGGAATAATAATAAACCTTCATTACATCAATTATACGTATTACAAAAATCAGCAGTCCGGATCATGCACCAAGCAGGGTATTTAAAACATACAAACTAACTTTTTACACATTCTAAATGATTAAGATCTCAAGAATTATTACAATATCCGACCTTACTATCAATGTATTAGGCATTTAACCAGACAATATTCATAAATGATTTAAAATGAAAGAGGAATTTGAGATTTTAAACTACCATTGGGATGAACCAACCGCAGAAGATTTATTTTCTCTGTGTGCAGGCCAAAAATCTGGAACAGTTTAGATCAGAACAAAAGAATGCCAAAATATCCATAAGTTAAAAAATATTTCCATACAAATGATATGGGCAAAATACTGAAATAAAGGAACAGGCAGGCTTTAATAAGCTAATTTCTGCCTTATCCCTTTCAAACATGTCTGTGTTATTTTTGTTGTTGTTGCAATTTTTTTTTTATTTTAACCATCTACTATATGTGCCATATTAAATACCAGCAACTTGTTTGAAACTCATTTAATAAATGAATAAATAATGTCTACAAAATGGTTTTTCCTGGTGTGTAGGAATCCCAGCAGTGGCTGGGGAGGCTGATTCCTGACAAGCAGAGTCTGAACGATCAGCTGAAGCAGGTTCAGCAGAGCAGTTTGCACAGTAAGTTTCTCCTTCATCACACTGTTCTAAACTTAAGATGACACTTGAAGTTTTTGAAAATGTTCCTTCCTGAAAGCCATGACACGCAGCCACTACATGCATTTTGCTCATATTGCATGGATAAAAACTGGTTATATGTGAATACACATGCAGGGCTCCAGACTAACTTTTTCACTAGGAACACAGTGGCCCCCAACTGAAAATTTTAGGGGCACAACCAGAAAATTTAGGGGCGCATACCGTAAATCAACATGCTAACCAAATCTACTCATTTCCATTGTATTACGAATAAATACTTTAATAATAGATGCAGAAATTACAATGTGCTGCTTCTAATTCAGTGTCACATTTTATTCTGCACTTTTGAAAATGCAACATAAACATAAACTGACAGCAGCATCGCTGTCATGACAGTAAAAATAGTAAAGAAAACGGATGGAAATTTATCTTTGTGACACCAAATAGGTGCAGCCAAGATGCACAATAAGCGTGTTTGAGATCACCCAGATGGACTCAACGCTTCGCAGATCACCTGGTGTGAGACATATATTTTTGTTTTTGCCCCAACATCACCTGTCAATCATCACAAAAATATTGCGAGAAAGGGGTGGGAGCAAGGGGCAAACCTACCCGGACACAGCTGGAAACTGAACTGACTGAAAGCTGCCCTACAGACTGGTTCTGTGAGACCCAGAGAAAAGTTCAGCACGGACTGCAGGTATTTAGAAAATTACGAGTGAATAGATACGTTCTAAAGGAAAGTAGGGAACTCCTTAATGTGGTCCGGGGAGGGAGGGGGCTGTCAGGTTTCCTGCTTTCAAGCCCTGTCATTGTCCCGCCCCCAAGAGTCATTTACCCCACTGTGATTGGTTGGTCATCTCCGTGCACGACAATGAAAAAATGTCATTCATTAAAACTGGCGGCTGCAGTAACATTAAATTTTCATTTAAGGCTGGGGCCGCAAAATATCATCTTGGGGGCCGCAAATAGCCCGCGGGCCGCGAGTTTGAGACCCCTGCTGTACACTAGCTGCAGGCCGGAAGAATGAATCAATAGTTCACTTGCTCATAGCTCAGACGCACATATCAGGTTGTGACTATATTTATCTCCGTTTCCTTCCCACAGATGTTTACGCGCGCGCGATTATCTCTAGGCCCCGCCCCTCCACATATTTTAGCCACTTACCATGACTTATTCTTCTCACACGCATTGGCCGCCTCACAGACGGGCATCACGCGAGAGTGTGTGCTCGCGTTTCATGAGTGTGTGCGCAAGTGTGTGTGTCTGCCTGCGTGCGTGTGCGCTCGCGTCTCAGATTATTTCATTGATCATTGACGTGCCCCTTCCACCTTTAATGTATAAAAAAATACGGAGGGTGGGGGAGGCAAATTTACTGGTCGCACATGTGACTGGATGTAAAATTCAGTCGCACACTCTCAAATTTTGGTCGCAAAATGCGAGCAATTGGTCGCAGTCTGGAGCCCTGAGTCATGAAAAAAGCACATGTATCACAAATGAACCAGTGTAAACCATGGAAGAAGTTCAAATAAAGCATGCAAAGAACACGTTTATCAACGTAGAGCATGAACCGTGCCTGATTATGGCACTGTTCATAGTAGGGGTGTAAGAAAAAATCGATTCGGCAAAATATCGCAATAGTTCATTTGGCGATACTTATATCGATTCAGAAATGCTGTCAGGACAATATTATTTATTTCTGAGCGTCCTTCAGTGTCTGACTCTTGTTTTCCACTTAAGCCCCGACCGTTAGTTGTCAGCAGAGAACACTGAGCCTCTCCACGCCACACAAAACAATAGGAAGGCCTCAGCTAGAGGCAGCTTGTTTGGATTTTTTTGAGACATTAACTACTTCGTTTTTACTTGGAATGTGTACCGAACCGAAACTCTGTGCCATGTTGCTGCCAGCAACTTATAAAAACGTGGATTGCGGTGCTTTGTGGCGGCTCAGAACGAGTGAAGCATGGCAGCTGCATGGCGGCTAATGTGCTTAGCATCGGCTGAAATGCTATCGGCAAAGCGGGCTAAAGTTCTGCAGAACCTCCCAGCAACAGATTCAGTGATCAGAGTGATGTGTACAATGCTCTAGAAAACAGGCCAACATCGTGGCGATGAGCATTACTAGTTTACTTTCACATGTGAGAAAGCGTAGCTGCAATGGTGCAGAGAAGACTGTGATGCCAACAAAGCATCTTTGCCACATTAAAGCGATCTCCTTCACCCTGTCCTGCTGCCTCATCATCACACTTTATTGTTTCTGGAAAGAATTAGTGGGGGTCCCCCTCCCCCCCTTTATTTTTGTGGCACCGTTCAGGCTCCTGAACCGTTTAAAAGTACTGGAGAAGCTACATTAAGCAACTTTGAAAATTAACAGCACTTTGTTTCTTCAATCATACTTTAGAACCTTATTGGCTAAGGCACATTCATTCTTTGTTTTTTTTCTTATACTGGAATATATTTTGTTGTGGAAATCAGACAATGTTGACTGTTCTCTTTCTATATTTTAACTTACCAAAATAAAAGCAATGTGAATTTGCTTGGGTAAAAGCAACTTGTATATGAGATACAGTTGCAGTGCTTAATATTGTGATCATTAAATAAACTGAATTTGACAATTTTATTACAATGGAAGACATATTGACATTCAGGTAGAGTTTTTCTAAGTCATATTTTAAAAAAAATATGTGTTCCGTTACAATATTGGGATACGTATCATATCGCTAGACTCTTGCCAATGCACACCGCTAGTTTATAGGTGGTCCATTAGTGATTCGTGATATGTGCTGCTGTATACGATATTGAAGTCAAGCTGCATTCACAGCAGGTGCGTTGACTCACGTTCAAGCAGTCACCTTTAATGAAAGTTTGCATAGACCAGAATTTCGGGCTTCTGCATTTGGAGCGCTTACGATATGCACGTCAATATGCGCGTTCTTAAGTCTGGTTGTGCATTGATCACACACTGAAAGTTTAACATCTCCGACTGAGCGTGCATACATGAAACCGCGTGCGTTCTTGCGTTTAAATCTTTCAAAATTCAACCATAATTCTGCGGAAAATGTGCAAAATGTATGTAGTGACTATGTGACACGGCCTTGACGTGCAATGGGATTGATTTTCCAGACCCCCTCCTCTCCGAGTATGACTGTGTGTCTGTTTGTGTTGAAGGCGACAGCCTGTCATCCCTGCAGAAGGCTCTGGACCTGAAAGAGATCAGCAGAAACCAGCTGAGAGAGCAGCTGGACCTAGTGGAGAGAGAAACCAGAGCCAAACTGTTGGAGATTGATGCTTTCAACACGCAGCTGAAGGTAATGAGTATTACCAGAAAACAGCTTCTCTTTGTGAGCATTAAGACTGACAGCTCACAGACTATACTGAAGTCTCATTGGGTCTTCACTGCTTAGGCAGCTGCTTCTTAAGTTTCTGAAACACCCAAGTCTCTCTTTGTGATGATTGTGCTTGTACAGTATATGACAGTGCCCCCCCCACCTTCTGCTTCACTTCTTCTCCCTGGGTTAGGGTTCATCATGCTGCCTCTGCCATGCTTCTCTGCTCTTTTTTCTGTTTTGCTCTTCTTTTTTGGTTGTCCTGACTGTACTTTTCTTCTTGTGATTATTCCACAAAATACACCCCTCCCCCCTCCTTTTTGTTTTCCTTTCATTTCCCTCCCACACTGGCCTTTTGCTCCATGCCAGTCTCTGTGTGAGTTCTATGCCAACCACTGTGCCAGGATAGAAGCACTACAAGAACGACTGCAGGAGAAGGAGAGTGGGAGAAAGGTAGAGAACACTGCCACTGCTGAATGGGGGTGGTACTGCATCTGGGAAATGGAATGTTTGTGCAGAAACACCTAACAGTTTTAATTTTTTGTGCTGATCTCATCAGAAACACACTGATACCCTGTGACTTATGATACACACATTTATAGTATTAGTATACAGTTGGGCAAAAACGTTCTCCCTCTTAAACAGAGGAGAGAATCTCAACTATGGGAGACAAAATGAGGAAAAAACATCCAGAAAATCTCATTGTCTGATATTTTAAGAATTTTATTTGTAAATTGTGGTGGAAAATAAGTATTCGGTCAATAACTAAAGTTCAATTCTATACTATGTTATATACCCTTTGTTGGAAATGACAGCAGTCAAACTGTTGCTGGTATTTTGGCCCATTCCTCCATGCAGATCTCCTCTAGAGCAGTGATGTTGAGGGGCTGTTGCTAGGCAACACAGACTTTCAACTCCCTTCAAAGATTTTCTACGGGGTTGAGATCTGGAGACCTGTCATCTTTTTCGCTGACTAAATACTTTTTTGCCCCGTCGAAAACCTGCAGCTCTAAGAAGCTGCTTGTCTTTTGGGTTGGAATGGATTTAAAAGCTGATCCAGATATATAAATGTGTGGAGGTTTATCAAAAGCCTGTGCAGGTACAGTGCACTAACGGTGTTTATTAGTGTGTATGTGCATGTTGTGAGTTTCAGCAGCTGAGTTTCAGCAGCAGAAGCAGAGACGGCTGTGTGACAGCTGTGAGTCTGACTAGGCTGGGGTATGTTATAAAGGCCTGGTCCCCCCTTTCTATCATTTTTGCTGTCGTTAGCTCCACCACTCAGAGGTTTCTCTGTTCATTCTTCTGTCTTATTTACTGCTTTGTCTGGTGTTTCTTTCCTACTTATCCAGTTGCTTAGTTCTGGCTAACACTGTAGGTCAGATTTCTACTTAGGTTTTGTTTTTATCTGATCACACTGCTCCTATTGCGTGTCGGCAGACCTATGTTTCAGACATGCATGAAGATGACGCTGTGTGGTGTGCTGCAGTAACATGCGTGTTAAGGATAGTGTCCTCCCTCTCATTGGTTGGTCTCCTCCCTGAATAAGTATTTGAGGAAGCAACACTGCCTTGTGTTGTCATAGTAACTGAATGTGTTGTTTTTCAATGGCACATGTGGTTGTCATGGCTACACAGAACTGGTCCCTTTAACAATCAGCCCCTGTAACCTCCTCTGACTTATTCTTTACGGTCTGAATATTTTTTGTTTTCTTTTCCTGCCTGTCCTGTAAAGTATGCTCCTTTCCACTGCTAGACCACCTTTTCCCTGCTTGGAAGTGTGTGTATGCATCAGCAATTGTGTAACAGACCAGAAAGAGGAACCATCAGCTGAGAAAGCAACAGCAGTTGACGGGCTCACATCTGTCAGCTTTAGCTCCTAAACGCAGCTCCTACATTCAGCACAGGATCAGAGCCACAATGGAGCTCGTTAGCTTAGCTCCTAAACGCAGTCCTTAACGCTGCACCTGAATGCAGAGCCACTCCATTCCTGCCATTCACCAACAAAGTGCCTGGAGGCAGCGCCTGGAATTGAACTGCTGAGGATATCCTAAATTAAGACAGGTTTCACTCTCTAAAGGCCTTTCTGGTTCCTGTGCTGCAGGAGCAGTGTTGGGATGGAGAAGACTTGCCTTATCACCTGACTCATGCACAGTTCCTGCCGCTAGTGTTATGTTTGCTCTTAGTGGGAACCCGTAGCAACCATTCCTTCTGTTTCCACCTTCTCCTCATTACTGTTCCTTCCTGTATCTCACAATGTTTTTCAGGAGCTCCGAGAAATCCACAGTCGGCAGCAGAGGCAGAAGCAGAGGGATCTTGAGGGGGACACACACACTCAGACACACACACGCTCTCAGGTGCACACGCAGAGTGACAGGAAGTCTGCCGAGCTGCAAGACAGCGGGTAAGAACGAAGCACCTGACAGAAGGATTGAAGAGGGGGGAGGTCAGGCTCAACACATGTTTACCGGCACAGTTATCCCAAATAAAGAACAGGATCATGTAACACCAGCTTCCTGTCATTTAGGCCTAGGAACTTGAGACAACCCCCCAACCCCCACCCGCATTCATTCTTTCCTTTACAGTCGTCAGTCGTCCTGGCCCTTCGGTGAAAAACATCCCAAATCATGATACCCCCCCCCCACATGCTTTACAGTAGCTATGGTGTTCTTTGGATGCAGCTCAAAATCCTTTCTCCAACAAACACGATGAGTAGAGTTCTCACCCAAAAGTTCTATTTTGGTTTCATGTGACCATAGGACAATCTCCCAATCCTCTTCTGGATCATCCAAATGCTCTCTAGCAGACTTTACACAGTTCTGCACATGTACTGGCTTTAGCACGTCTGGCACTGCAGGGTTTGAGTCCCAGCTCTCTGCAGATCATTCACTAGGTCCTCCCGTGTGGTTCTGGGACCACCGCTCACCATTCTTGTGATCATTTTGACCCCACAGGGTGAGATCTTGGGGGGAGCCCCAGATGGAGGGAGATAATCAGTGGTCTTCCATTTCCTAATAATTGCTCCCACAGGTGATTTCTTCACACCAGGCTGCTTATCTGTTGCAGATTAAGTCTTCCAGCCTGGTGCAGGTCAATAATTTGGTTTCTGGTGTCCTTAGACAGCTCACTGGCCCTGGCCATAGAAGAGTATGGAGTGTGACTGTTTGAGGTTGTGAACAGGTGTCTATACATTCCCAAAAAAAGTATGACTTGGAAAAATAAGCTCTGTTTTAGATTTGTTCAATTAAGAAATAATAAGAATTCTTCCTACAAAATATATTAAAGTCAGAGGGGAATAGAAGCTAAAGTGACTATATCGGATGTCCCTCAATATATGGAAGAATGCAATGATTACTTCATGTTTGAACCTGTGGAGAGAATTTACATGAAAAATCACAATTCATTTTTTATTACACCAAACATAACAAGCAAGCATTATAACAAATCAGATGAAGCTCAGTCTTGGTTTGAATGTGGAAATAGAACAGCAGGACCTTTTCACATCCTTTGGAGATGTGAAAAGATAAGATCCTAAAGCTCAAAGGGGATTAGAACAACCATCAATATACCTGGATATAACTTGACTAGAGTACCAAAGGACTGTACTGTAATTTATCTGGGCAACTTAACTCAGAAGTTAGGACACACCTTCTCATTCAAAGAGTTTTCTTTATTTTCATGATTATGAAAATCTTAGAGTCACACTGAAGGCATCAAAACTATGAATCAAAACATGTGGAACTATATACATAACAAAAAAGTATAAAACAACTGAAAATCTGTCAGATTGTAGGTTCTTCATAGTAGCCACCTTTTGCTTTGATTACTGCTTTGCACACTCTTGGCATTCTCTGGATGAGCTTCTAGAGGTAGTCACTTGAAATGGTCTTCCTATAGTCTTGAAGGAGTTCCCAGAATGCTTAGCACTTGTTGGCCCTTTTGCCTTCTCTCTGCGGTCCAGCTCACCCCAAACCATCTCCATTGGGTTCAGGTCCGGTGACTGTGGAGGCCAGGTCATCAGGTGCAGCCCCCCATCACTCCTTCTTGGTCAAATAGCCCTTCCACAGCCTGGAGGTGTGTTTGGGGTCATTGTCCTGCTGAAAAATAACTGATGGTCCAACTAAACGCAAACCGGATGGAATAGCATGCTGCTGCAAGATGCTGTGGTAGCCATGCTGGTTCAGTATGCCTTCAATTTGGAATAAATCCCCAACAGTGTCACCAGCAAAGCACCCCCACACCATCACACCTCCTCCTACATGCTTCACGGTGGGAACCAGGCATGTAGAGTCCATCCGTTCACCTTTTCTGCATCGCACAAAGACACGGTGGTTGGAACCAGAATTCTCCAATTTGGACTCAACATCAGACCAAAGCCCAGATTTCCTCTGGTCTAATGTCCATTCTTTGTGTTCTTTAGTCCAAACCAGTCTCTTCTGCTTGTTGCCTTTCTTTAGCAGTGGTTTCCTAGCAGATATTGTAGCATGAAGGCCTGATTGACACAGTCTCCTTTGACAGTTGTTGTAGAGATGTGTCTGCTGCTACAACTCTGTGTGCCATTGACCTGCTCTCTAACAGTCTATTCAGTAGGACTATCAGCTGTGTGTCCACCTGACTTCTGCACAACACAACTGATGGTCCCAACCCCATTTATAAGGCAAGAAATCCCACTTATTAAACCTGACAGGGCACACCTGTGAAGTGAAAAACATTTCAGGTGACTACCTCTAGAAGCTCATCCAGAGAATGCCAAGAGTGTGCAAAGCAGTCATCAAAGCAAAAGGTGGCTACTATGAAGAACCTACAATATAACGTATATTCAGTTGTTTCACACTTTTTTGTTATGTATATAGTTCCACATGTGTTAATTCATAGTTTTGATGCCTTCAGTGTGATTCTACAATTTTCATAGTCATGAAAATAAAGAAAACTCTTTGAATGAGAAGGTGTGTCCTACTGTACTATATTCTCCATCATAATTTGCAAAGAAATTCTTGAAAAATCAGAGAATGTGATTTTTTTTGGATTTTCCTTCTCATTTTTTCTCTCATAGTTAATGTTTACTTATGATGAAAATGACTGACCTCAATCATCTTTTTAAGTGGGAGAACTTGCACAATTGGTGGCTGATTGAGTACTTTATTGCCCCACTGTAAGGGTTGTTTTCATAGTTTTTATCTCATTTGTCTATTGATTCCTCTCTAGGTATTAGTTAGTATTTTATCATAGTTGTGTTTTTTTTATTGGGGCATATAAGTAAACTTTACTTCCTGCAGCAGTTAGAAGATAGTTTTTCTGGTAAATAGGATCAAATATCTGATCCCAGGAAAGGAGCTTCTTTGACATCAGAGTCTGTCCTGCTGCAGATCCACCTCAGAGGATCCTGCCTGCTGGAGGGATGACACTGCCCCTGCAGCTCCCAGCCCCACCTCTGCCTCACACGCCTGGTTAAAAAGAGTCACTAAGGAAGAGGAACGAAAGAGGAGAGGCATGGAGGAGGAGGCTGGGGGCAGGAAAGGAGCAGGGACTCTGGAAGAGAAGGAGGAGGAAGGCCAGGAAAAGGGGGAAATGCAAGATAAACTGTTCAACCAGCCAGCTGACCCGTGGGCCTCAGCAGGTATGTGTGTGTGTTTGTGAGTGTGTAAAGTGTTTAAACACACGGATCAGTTGTATGTGTGATGGTTCAATCAAAACCATCAAAAAGACTTCTAGTCCAACTCATAAAGTATTCTCTATGACTAAAAACCACTGAGTAAACCATAAGGATTTCAAAAATGGTGACAGATGGGATGCCACCTGGATTATTATAGTCTGCATGTTCTTTCTAGCTTTGTAGGAGCACAGTTCTAAAGGTTTTCAAGAAATGTATTCTGTAAAGACCATAAATGTGCTTCATATTTCAAAAACTGGACAAAGAAGTGACAAAAGCTAAATTAATCCAGAATCTCTTAAAGGTTTACTTTAAGGCTTTTTTTAAACCAAGAATGTTGAAGAAACTAAAAGCATGAACATCTCAGAATGAAAATGTTTTTCAAATTTCACAACTAAAAAGATAAATTCTAGATCGACTATGTGCATGGTTGTAAGTAGGGGTTAATGGCCGACTAACTGTGCACATCAGAAATTAATGTACCCTGTGGAAGCCTGAACCGTCCGACGAGGTCTGAAACCGTCCCACCTGTGCAGAGAAACTGGTAGTTCTGATTCAGAAAAGTTTTCATCTAAGAAACAACACAGATACTTTCACTCATCCACCAGGAAAGCAAACTGCCAGATGAAACCAGAGTCAAAGCTCCTCGTCGGAGCTGGAATGTGACTGATGACGCTGGGTTTGCTTGCTTCTGCTGTGTTTCAGTGGAGAAGGCGCAGGCTCCTAGCCTCTTTGAGCAGAAGGCGTCTGCTGCTGTCGTCGAGCAGCAGCAACCACAGCTAAAAGTGGTGTATTACCGGGCGCTGTACCCCTTTGATGCCCGGAGCCACGATGAGATCAGCATTGTACCTGGAGACCTTATCATGGTGAGTAACTCTGCTTTTACTTTAACTGCTGCATGGGTGGTTTCAACAAAGTACAACAGAACTCATCCCAGACTTACAGTAGCAGCATGGAAGAGTGGGAACAGTCGGCGTTTAAAAAACACTTGTCTTTGCCAATAGAAAGAACCTGTAGGCTTATTTTCAGTATGTTTAAACAGTGTGTCAATTAAGACCTGTTTTAAGGTTAATGTCTTATGATATGTGCACTACATGTAGCTACAGTTTAACTCTGATTATTAATGCTCGATGTTTGCTTTGACTTATGCTTGAGTTATCCATTTTAGAACAAGTAAGCAATACAGATAAAAGCATTAGAGTTTCTATAAAATATATCTTTTATCATTTCTCTCTTACTTTCAGAGTAAGCTCTTTGCAAACATTTTCATTACTATTGTAGATTTCAGGGTTTATTCCCAATGAACTGATTTCTGTTGCCAGATGGAAAAACAGAGATATTATTTCCCAAAGGGTAAACAATAGAATTGTGTTTTACTCAGCTTGTGTTTCATTGATGCATCCCACATCATCCAACATAAACTGAATCCTTGTCACAAATTTATGAAGTTGAGATTCATGTTGATGACAGGATTTTAAGAAGAAGAGAATTTGAAGAAATGATAACTACATATTAGCTGTATTATGCACTAACCCTCTCCTCTCTCCTCTGCTTCTGAAGGTGAAGGGGGAATGGGTAAGTGGTTGCCCCCCTTCAGTGCAGTTTTGTTCTCCCCTTACCATAAATCATCTGCTGCCATTGGTTCATTTCCTCTTCATGTTCATTCATATATATATATCCCTATAAATGAATGTCTGGCTTTTTCCCACAATATCAAAACACCCTGTAATCCCTGAGTTCTAAATGAACAGAAAAATCTGAAAAATTATTTTAAGGTGCTGCCTGTTTTCAGCCAACATCTAGCTTCACTAAGCCGCGAGGCTTTCATTATGTTTACAACACTTTTCTCTTGGAAACCTCTGCAGAGGCATGTAGTAGGTCAGCAGCAACCTTGTGAAGCTGCAGCAGAGGTGTGGTAGTGTGGTCAGAAGGATACAGAAACTTAAGTGCCGCTAGCCCGTATCTCAGGTCGTCTCTGCACTTTCACACCAGCACCTAAAGCCCAGCTTTCAGGGGACCAATCAGACTTCTCTGAGTATTGTCATTGTCCTCTCTCGCTTTCGATTGGTTCATACTGTTTGGGGCTACCCTGCGACAGACTGTCGACCCGTCCAGGACGTCCCCTGCCTTCACCAACAAGTGGCCGGGATAGGCTCCAGCAGCCCCGTGACCCCAAAGGGAAAAACGGATTAGAAGATGAATGAATGTTTGGGGTGGGATGTGAGGCTGACATAAAACACATTGTTGTGTCATTCTTGTTCTGAGCTGACCCGTTTGATTCTGATGGAGCTGTCATCAGGTTTTGTTCTGCTTTGCAATAGAAAACAACTCAATGTGAGCTTTGGTTGAGCTTGATGCTTCTACCATGCAGAGGCTGTGCACACTTCATATCACTTCAAATCATTCATAGAACCCTGCTCTTGTATCTCCACATCTTCTGACGATTCAGACACATCTACCCTACAGTACAATAACAGGACTGTAAAAAATGAGCTGTTTGTGTAGGATTGTTTAAAGCCCCCCATGCATCCCCTGTAGATAAGACTGTTTTACTTTGACATCTCTTTTGCTTCAATTACTAAATTACTGAATTCTAAAATGTAGTAATTAGGAAGGTGATCTAAAGTAAGATTCTTATCTATAAACATTTAAGTCCAAAATAATTCATCTAAATGTTGTAATGCTTATTTAGTTTTTACGGATTAGCCCCTGGGTTCAATAAGTATTTTTCTGTTTGTGTTGTTCTAAGTGCCAAAACTAAGTTGGCTCTTAATGTCCAAAAGAAGCTGACCTTTCCATAAGGAGACTGAGATCACCAGAGATGCAGACTGGCCTGCAGCTCTGAACAATTTCTACATGAGCACAGGTTGCCTTAGCAAACATTATCCTGACCCCACAGGTGGATGAGTCCCAGACCGGAGAGCCCGGCTGGTTGGGCGGGGAGCTCAGAGGTCGGACCGGGTGGTTTCCAGCTAATTATGCAGAACGGATTCCGGACAGTGAAGTCCCCATCAGCCGGATATCCACCACTTCAGCTGAATCCCAACAGCCAATAGCCACACCCCCTCCTGCTTCTGGACACGGCTCATCATCTACATCCTCTATTAACAGTAACTGGGCAGACTTTAGCACAAAGTAAGTATGAGGACCCAACCTTATGACATATGTCCACCTGTGGGCATTTCTTAACCCATCTGCGCACGTGTGCTTCAAGTTGGCCGTTAAACACAGCCAGCCAATCGGACTCTGAAGGATGGGACGCATGGCCAACCTCTTCAGCCAATCAGAACCCATCTTTGAACGTTCCTTCAGCGCAGCTGCGACAGCGCTCTGCTTTCACTCCTGCCACAATGACCACAGGCTCCTCTCCCTCTCCTGTGCTGGGACAGGTACCCAAAGTAAATTCTTTAGAGCATTTCCAAGTGGGCACTGACTTGTGTGTTTTTGGCTGTTAGGGGGAGAAGGTGGAGGGTCTTCAAGCTCAGGCTCTGTATCCTTGGAGAGCCAAAAAGGACAACCACCTGAACTTCAACAAGAACGAGGTAGAGCTGAAGATCTGGTGACCTTCCCGCTGTGCTGCTGCCCTGTGACATTGTGCTGCTTTCCTGGCTGCAGGTCATCACGGTGCTGGAGCAGCAGGATATGTGGTGGCTTGGGGAACTCCAGAGTGGGCAGAGAGGCTGGTTCCCCAAAAGTTACGTGAAGCTTATCTCCACTAACGTAGCACCTCCTGTGAGTGCTGTGGCAAACAGCAAAACCACCAGGTGAGCCCCATAATTCAGTATAACATGCACTGATGCAGTGGAGAGTCCAGGACATTTTTCATGGGAGCGGGGAAGGATGTCATAGACTTTGAAACCTCAGCAAATCTCCAGTGATTAAAAAGTATAATAGAGATTTTCAATCCGTGAAGCTTATTTGAGACGCACACTTTTCCGGTCAGATCTGGCCCATGTTTCCCCACTAGACCAAGAAAGACCTCAAACTGTTCTGACCCAAGGTCAGGCTATATGACCATGAATCGTGGATGAGTGTGATGGTAGTCTGCTTCTGGACATGCCATTTTTTGAGCACTTTACACTCTTATTGGATTTGTTTGAGTCTCAAACAACAGCCTTGTCGTGTTGAACAGAATTGTACAGAATTCTTGATTTCGTTTTGCTCCCTGAAATTCATTTGCCATGTCGTGAGTCTGGCCGTTCTCCAGAGAAAATATATTTAATTTCTTCCCCATTCATAAAGTTTCTTCTTCATCTCTCTCAGTGAATCTGCTAGATCAGAGAGCCCACCCAGTGAGAAGCGCTCACCCTCCTCCCTATCAAACCATGCAGAGACTGGAGAAGGTAAACCTTTGTAGTCCAGATAAACTCACAGTTGAAGTGGAAATGCAGTAACACCAGACCATGATTCTGTAGAGTATTTGGCCATGTACACATATGAGAGCAGTGAGCAGGGGGACCTGAGTTTTCAGCAAGGAGACATCGTCATGGTGACCAGGAAGGAAGGCGATTGGTGGACAGGTACGGTCGGGGGAAAGACTGGAGTTTTTCCATCCAATTATGTGAAGCCTCGCGACTCTGCGATGGAGGTGAGAGCCCTTTTTTTCCTCCAATGGTCAGGACTGGATCCGAAGTTAACAGTTTTTCCATTTCTATCTTCAGTCTCTGGGACTTGCAGGCAAGACCGGCAGTCTAGGGAAGAAGCCAGGTAATATCACACTGTTCATCCACCAAAGCTTGAACCTTCAGGATGTTGATGAAAACAGGAAGCTGTGAAGACATTTTTATACAGAGCATAGATCTTGGAACTCATCAGTCACAATGTTCCTGCTTGTTCTTTCAGAGATTGCTCAGGTGATCGCCCCCTACACTGCAACAGGGCCAGAGCAGCTGACACTGGCTCCGGGACAGCTGATCCTCATTAGGAAGAAGAATCCAGGGGGTTGGTGGGAGGGTGAGCTCCAGGTAACTAGACTGAACTTCAGTAGAGACGTTTCTGTTACAAGGCTACGCTCCATACGTATTAGGATGAACACAATAGCAGAAAAAAGCTTAAAGTTTATAAAATGATATGAAAAACTCTGTTCAGGAAGGACTGTCTCCACCATGAAATGCCGTCAACTTGTTCTTCAGAGCTGCTGGTCTTAACAGGTTCATTCAGAAAACATTTCTTCTCCCTGAACAGCAAATGTTACTTTAAGGACACGAAGTCACATTCTGAACAGTGAGTACAGATGCTTTAAAAAGGAGTCACTCACTGGCCACTTTATTAGGTCCACCTGTTCTGTGTGTGTTCTGGAAACATTCCTCAGAGAGTTAGGTCCATATTGACATGACAGCATCACACAGTTGTCGGCTGAACATCCATGATGCCGATCTCCTGTTCCACGGCGTCTCAAAGGTTCTCTATTGGGTTGAGATTTGGTGACTGTGGACCGTTTGAATCCAGTGAAATCATTGTCATGTTCAAGAAACCAGTCTGAGATGATTCCAGACTAGCGCCTTATCCGGCTGGAAGGAGCCATCAGAAGATGGGACACTGTGGTCAGAAAGGGATGGACATGGTCAGCAACAATACTGAGGGAGGCTGTGGTGTTGGAACCATGCTCAATTGGTACTAAGAGCCTCAAAGAGACCCAAGAAAATATCTCCCACACCATGATACTACCACCACCGCCAGCCCTATATGCTTATACAAGGCAGGATGGATCCATGCTTTTATGTTGTTGACGCCAAATTCTGACCCTACCATCCAAACGTTGCAGCAGAAATGGAGACTCATCAGACCAGAAACAGTTTTTCCAATCTTCTGTGGTCCAGTTTTGGTGAGTCTGTGTGAATTGTAGCCTCAGTTTCCTGTTCTTAGCTGACAGGAGTGGCATTCAGTTTGGTCTTTTGCTGATTTAGTCCATCTGCCTCAAGGTTGAAGGTGTTGTGTGTTCAGAGATGCTCTTCTGCAGACCTCAGTAACCAGTTCTCCTTTGAGTTCCTGTTGTCTTTCTATCAGCTGGAACTGGTCTGGCCATTCCCCTCTGACCTCTGGCATCAACAAGGCATTGCCGCCCACTGAACTGCCGCTCACTGGCCACATTCAAAGTCACTTCAGTCACCTTTTTTCCCCCGTCTGAGGATCAGTTTGAACTGCAGCAGACTGTCTTGACCGTGACTACATGCCTAAATGTAATGAGTTCTGCTGCTGCTGTGTGATTGGCTGATTAGAAATGGCCTTAATGAGAAGTTGGACAGGTTTGCCAGTGAGTGTGTCTAAACGGAGAAACCTTCCCTCAAGTCTGAAACATATTTTGTCATCAAGCTACTATTCTGTTTGAAGAAAGTGGGGTGTAATTCACAACTGACACAAATACACAAAGCCGCCTCCACTCAGTCTATGGTACTTCAGCTGATGATTCTGACGTGAAAGTCTATATTGTTATGTGCTGAAGTGTGCTCATCACTTCAAAGCATCAGCTTTTTAACAGTAGCAACAACATATGCAGACCCCCCCCCCCCTACACACACACACACACACACACACACACAGCAGATAGGACCATAAAAGATACTGGAATGGTGCATGAAAAATCCCCAATACCATCAAAAGTCCAGCTGCTCTGAAGAATTCGTAAAGGTTTCTTTTTTTTTCAAAAGACAACGGTTAGGTTTGTAATGATTAAAACAAACTGCAGCTTTGGTTGTTGACGTGCATTTAATAAACAACCACAATGACAAATCTTCTCTGGTTGCAGGCTCGAGGGAAAAAGAGACAGATAGGCTGGTTTCCTGCCAATTATGTCAAGCTGCTGAGCCCCAGCACCAGCAAGACCACTCCCACTGAGCCAAATGCCTCCAAACTGGCCCCTCCCACCACAGGTACACATTCTGACAGTTACAGGGTTTAGCTCTGCATAACCCATTGTTTCACTCAAAAAGAAAGTGGATTTGTGTGAACACCGCTGACATGTAGCTACAGTTAAAACATGTCAAACACTTTACATTAAAACACAAGTATTTGTCCACCTCAGTTTCTCTAAGAAACCATTTACCTAAAATGAAATTACCAGAAACTGACAGCTAAAAATATTTGGAAAAATGAACAAAAAATCACTTTGATTTGATTTCTTGTTCAACCGTTTCAACAAATTAACAGTCTTGGTCAAAAAGGATTTTTTTAAAACAGTTTTTAAATAAAAGATGGGGAACATGCAGGTGTTTCCTTAGCATAACAAGTGTCCTCAAGCCTGCAATCAGTTTGCTGGTCTTACAACAACCTCTTAGCTGTTTGGTAACCTATAGTGTATCACACCAGAAAAAGACCACTGACAGACTAGTTTGTTTGGATATTTAAGAGAAAATCTTGAATGTGATAGACCCCCCAAAGACATTCAAGGTCACAGCTGAGCTGAAATTAAAGATGTCTAAATGTGTGCTATGATGTTCTAAAGCAGTGCTCCCAAACACCCTTCATCAACTTTTTGACAACCTGCACACAATAAAACAAAAATAATGTTAACATACATTATTTCTGTTTTATTTTCTGATTCTGAAAGGAGTTAAACCACCAGATTCTGTCCCCCATGTTTGTCTTTTGACTTACTATTGACACATGCCAAGACGTTGGTCACAGATCTCAAATATATTTGCTACCTTCTTGAAGCGACTGCTCTGATCGCAAAATAAGAGCCCACAGCTAGCAAAGTTAACAAATCCAAATGTCTTAAGAGAGTTTCTCTGGGCAGAAAAGAGCAAGTGAGGAACTTGAAGAAGTGCTTTCAAATTCAAAGAAAAAAATCATCTGCATTTAACATAAGACTTAATTAAATTATGGATTTTTTTGCAAGACTTGTTTCCATACCCCAAGCTTATTCTTCTGCACAATATGCAGCAACCAACCCCCTGATGTTACAAGCATGCTGCTAATAAAGTTGCAAATAAAAGATTTTATTATGGTATCATTTTATTTTGTAGTTTTTGTCCCTCCAAACCTTAAAAAATATTCGAAATATTCTAATCTTCAGAAAGGGGTGCCCTGCAGAAAAAGTTTGGGAACCACTGCAGTAGACATACACTACATAAACTGCCTTCCAAACTTTGAGAATTCTGTTTGTTTTAGAGCTCGAATTGAAAATGCTGGCAAGGGGTTCAGCTGTAAAGCCTGCAGCAAACCTTAGGGGGTGGAGATCTAACTCATCTGGACTCGGAGGTTTTTGGGGGTCGATTCCTTTTAAGGGCCTTTGTCATTTCTGCACATAGGATAGGTCATTCATTCATTTTTTTCGTTCATTTTTGTCATTCATTCAAAAAATGAATGAATGAATGTTACAGAATAAAATGCAGAAAAAGCATTTAAATGAAAGGATGTGGGCTGAGATGTGAGCTAGACCATTCATTGAATGATCAATTGCAATTTCTTCTTTTTGCTTTATTACAGCAGAATCAACTATGCTACTTTCAGTATTTAATTGTTTCACTGTCATACAGGAGCCCTACTGTCTCCAATACACACTCATGGATATTTGAAGATTCACTCACAGAGTCACAGGTCAATGACTCTGACCTGAAATATTTTAAAGACCACAAGGAGTTTTAAAAAGAAAAATATAAGTTCAAGGGGCAAAATATGCTGATTAGTTTTAAAGTTGAGTGGTTTCTGTGGTTGAGGGTCTTGAGATTTTACGTTTCGTGGAGCTCAAAATTTTTAGTGAAATTTGGGGGATTTGAATATTCTGTAAGTCAATTTCAATGGAGTTTTTAAAAAATGGTACCTATAAAATCAAAACTTCGGAACAGTAACTTCTTGAAAGAGCTGAACATTTTGATAGTTGGATGAGTGTAATACATGAAGGGCTTGAAGAATTATGGATGTCCAGCAGGTGTTCACAAAAATGACAAATAAAAAAAAGAGAAACAGAATCACAATAATGTGAATGGATTAGGATTAGTTTGCAGCATTCACACAATAAAACATGATTACGGGCAATCTTTTTGTCTTGGAAAAAGAATCTAAGCCTTGATTGAGTTATCACTAGAGTGTTTCCAATACTCTTACTGTATGTGTAAAACTTTACCCAAGTTTTAGAAAACAAAATTCCCAATTACACTGTTTACATTAAATCAAATCATAATCATGCAAATAAATGCAAACCAACACATGGATAGGTCATTCAAAAACACGGCGATAAATGTCAACAATAATTTGATTTATAGAAGAAACATTCAAATTTCTGCCATGGCACTAGTGTTCATCGTCTATCAAAGGAGACGTTGGCGTGTTATTCAGGCCATGGAGCAGCGAGCTCCTTACATGTGGGAGTAGCTACCACGTTTAGGAAGTGGTGGTTGAGAATTGGATCCAACAATTCAGCATGACACGCTTAACTTTTGATGGGCTGTGTGACGCTGTGGGGCTTCTTGTGGCGCCCGCTGTGCAGCGTTCAAGGCAGCCAGTTCAAACCAAGAAGTCCATTGCCATCACTAACTACAAACTGGTTACCTGAGGTCGTATAACTCATTTAATTAAAAATAAAAGTGTTTTATGTAAATTTCGATACACCTCAAAAACCACCTGCAAGCACAAACCCCTTTTTCGATTTAAGTTCCTTGTCTCCAAATTTAGTGTTGCAAATCGAATTTGCACAATTTCATAGACCATGGAAGGGCAGATATTGTTAAGATGGTTTTTCATGAAATATTTTTACAACTCAAACAGCTTCTACAAAGTAATAAATGTTGTTTTATTGGATCTTTATCCAGCCATTTTCAAACTGTCGTTTTAAACTACATTCCATGTAGGAGCATTTTAATTTTTTTACTTGAAAAACAAACAGAAAGCTAAAAAAAATATTCAACGCCTACTTTAGCCTCCTACAGACCAGTCTGTTGAAATATTGTCTGAGATTAAACCAGTCTGACCTAATAAAAAGGTTGGGGACCACTGTTTTAGGCTTTTCTCTCACATCAAGATGTGTTGTGACTTTGTGCCTCTCTGCAGCCGTGTGTCAGGTGATCGGCATGTACGACTATGTGGCGCAGAATGACGATGAACTAGCTTTCCTGAAGGGTCAGGTTATCACCGTGCTCAACAAGGAAGACTGTGATTGGTGGAAAGGAGAGCTCAACGGGAAAGAGGGCCTGTTTCCCAGCAACTATGTCAAATTGACCACAGATACTGACCCCAGCACACAGTGTGAGTATGCACATGCACGGGAACACTCCAGCCAACTGTGTTAAAATGAACATACTAACATGCTCACAATTCTAAACAAATGTGTGTACTATGCACAACCCATGTACACTACATGTATGCACACATGCGCCTCTGCACACATGTTCACACAAACGGACATCTGCACATGCACACCATACACAGACACACAAAAGCATCTGCTCATATGAACATACATGCACAGATACACACCTGCATCTTCACTTACACTCAGACACACATCTGCACATATGTACACACACACATGCACACAGACACACTTCAATGTATCTGTAATCAAATATGCATCCACACCTGCATCGATACATACACACGTTTGTGTATATGCTCATTAACACACACAAATCCACACTCATGTCCACAATAATTTACACACACACACAAAGACACAACACGCTAAGACACATGCATCTTAACACCAATCCACACACATACAGTCAGGACCATAAATATTTGGACAGAGACATGGCATCTGAGTTGTTTTATTTAAGGTTCACTGTAGTAATGTACAGAAACTAAATTAGAAAGAATGTGTCTCTGTCCACAGATTTATGGTCCTGACTGTACATTTGGCTCTGCACACACACACACACACACACACACACACTTACTACCAGACAAAAACACACACACACTCTGGACACAGGTTTGGAGATTATCTGTCACTGACACCCCACTCCACTCCCCACCCCCTGTGGGGTGTTGGTGTGCTTTCCTGCCTCACACTTTTCACACGCATGCACATACGTGTGTGTATGTTTGCACACTTAGAATATGGACCCTCTGCATGTTTTCCCTCTGTCTTTCATACCTCCCCCCTTTTAGAGCAGAGTTTTAGAGCAGAGAAAGAAAACTGAAGTTTCTTCTAACAAGTTCCCCCAATACTTAGGAAGTGACACTTGCTCTCATGATGACAAATACTCTCACAACTCTGGCATCTGAGCTTGGATGGTCTAACTGCAGGGACTTTATTAACTTTGAGGACATTCAGATTCTTCCATTATCACCTTTTCTGTTAATTCACCGTTTATCATACTTTTTAAAATACGAACATATCAATGTATGTATTTTTTTTTACCTTTATGTGGCTTTCTGCACGTCAGGATAGTTTCTGCAGGTTAGTATCTAAAACATCAGATCTGCAAAAAATGTCAATATTTAGATTTCAGATAAATCGTTGGAAAAATACGTTTTCTTTGGTGTGCAGTGTTCCCTCGTTTCACGCAGGAGATACGTTCCATAGAAATCCATTAGAGGTGAAATCCACTAAGTATGATTACAGATGTTTAAGGCTGTAAAACTACTCACTACACAATATATATATATATATATATATATATATATAAACACAAACATTTAAACTCTGAAAGTTCAAACCTTCATAGAAAAGGAAGTCCAGGATTATAGAATAAAAACAATAATCTGATGGCGATTAAAGATTTATGCTCACATGCTCTGTCTCTGTACTGGAGACATGGCACTGAAGAGATTGATCTACACGATCAGTAGCCAATCAGGATGCAAAACTCTGCGCTGTTAAAAGAAATTTGCGAAAGACAGCAAAAATGCAAAAGGTGGAATAAAATGAGACAGAGAAAATGTTAAACTTGAAGTATGCAGATTCATAAGTGAACAAACCCGTATGTTACACAAGTTGCAGTGGACTGTGGTGTAGGTGTCATGATCAGGGTGTAGAGTGTGTCTAGCCCTGACCAATGAATCCTTAGGGAGGGGAGAATCACACATGGACTGCAAAGTTCTGGACATCAAGAAGCACAGAGATGGTGTAGTGGTCCAGTTTACGTCCAGAACTAAAGAAATCAGTAAGCGAGCCACAGAACCGCCAGGGAACAACTTCCCTCAGCATTTCCAATTAAATGTTATTACTTTGAGAGCTTCCTGTGGGCATGCAACATTACAGTATCGTTTTTGTCTGCTCTGAGCCTCTGTCTCTATGCCACCCCCCCCCAGCACTCAGTCCTTCTGCAGGCTCCGCCCACCTTAGTACCCGACTGGTTTGTTGTTGTTGTTGTTGTTTTGTTTAGTTGTTTTTGTTGATGTTGCTGTTGTCGTCCTTTTCTCTAGGATCATATCATTACCCAGAACCCCCCTCTCCTCAAAGCCCTCAAAGAGACCCACTAGGCCACGCCCACTAGGCCACTTCCAATGGGACAGCAGCAAGAGGTCACATGACCCGGACATGGCGGCTCTCCACCAGTAGAAGAGAGAGAAAGAAATACAGATAGACTGTAATGTTAAAGGGAGAGCTCAGCTCGTGCACGGCTCTGACTGTCTATCTGAGGCTGCAAACGTGCACGAGCAGCAGGAGGGCTTTCTTAGTCAGCCTCTTCCTCTCCTGTCTTCCTGTTTTATGAAGGAAGGAGGGAGGGGAGGTCTGAGGGAGAGCAGTGACTGCTAAGCTTCTCTCTACCTGATTGGACTGATGTTTTTCCAGGATCACACTCACATTCACACACAATGTAGGTGGATAGTGGGTCATTTTTGTGGCTTAACTGGAGATTCTGTCATTAGAGACTCATCTGCTCATCAGATCGCTCCTCCTTTTTTACGTTTTAGATTTCCTTATGTCTCTCCCTATTAATTCACCTGCTTCAACCATCTGTCAGTCGCAAGTTCTGACTCCTCCCCTCACTACCCACCCACCACAGTTCCAAAGAAAGACCCACTATCTGCCAAGGTTGAGTCTTAGCGCTGCCGTTCCCTCTCCTCTCCTGAAAGCCAAAGACTCGGCCCTCAGCCCTTTTTTTGGTTTTTCACCTCACCATGAAGGCCTAAATGAAGAGGAGAAGGATGGAGCAGCACTAAGACATGCCACCCCCCCACCTCCTAAGGGCAGAGTTTCACAACGCTGCTGCTTTTGCTGCTTCCTGGTTGGAAGGAGGCACAGAAGGAAGCGAGCGTCAGAAATCCAACTTAGCCCGACGCCAAACACTGCGCTGCAGAGCAGAACACTCACATGAGCACACAAGTTACACATTTAAGGTATTGCAGGAAATTGTGAAAACCTTCCTTCAATGTGTTTACATGTTTACTGTTTTGTCTGTTGCTATGACAACAGACAAAGAAGTCATTATTGAAGCCTCAACTTTGAGAAAAGACCAAAAAGCTGGGTCTGAAGGTTTTTTGGGTAGGGGTCAATGAGCTCTTTGAATCATTCCATCACCAAGGCCATGTGGTCCAAAGCTCAGCCCGTCCTGGAATAGTCCATTTTAAATGTTTTGTCACAAACATTTTAAAGCTTTTTTTCTTTTTTTTTGGACTGATTTAAAAAAGACAACTCTTAACGTGAGTTATTAAGGTAGGGGGTTTTTATCATTGTTTACTGTTACATTGTTTACCTTTTACTGTTTGGGAAAATCACACGTGCAGAAATCTGTACACAGTTTATTTCTGGTTGCTATGGCAACACACACTCCAAACAGATTTCATTTTGCTTGCATAGCAACACACTAGTATTATTGGAGCTGCCATATCAAGTGTTACTCTTTGTTTTCGTTTATGCTGTTGTGATTCTTTTTTACGGTAATATTGCACCATTTTTAACCCCCCTCCCTTCAACTCTCTGATTGGTCGATCAGTCGAGCCAGAACCGTGTTTTTGTAAAAACAAAGCCTGGTTTTTAGAGTTTTGGTCCTGATGATGATGACGGGTGGAGCCTTGCCGTCACAGAAACATTAGAGGACTTTCATCAAACGGGGGGGGGGCTATATGTCATTATTCCTGTAATCAGTGAAAACCTTTTATGTGGACATAAATTTGTTAAATTAATGAATAATTGGTGAAGTACTAATCAACCAAATCTAATGAGAGTGCAGATGTCCATGTGAGTGAAGAGCCTGAAATGATTGAATGAATGACATGCAGGGGAATGCTGGGAATGTCTCGCTCTGTGTTTTGAAGAGGAGCTGACTGGTGCTGAAAGATTAAATGCTCTGAGACACAATGGCCTCGTTCCTCATTCTTATAGAAACAATTATCCTTGAATATCTAACTGGTCAAACTGGAATTAGTGTTAAATGCAACACAAATTCTGTTTTAAATAGAATAACACATTTGTTGAAGGAATAATATTTTTACATCAGATAAGAGCTTCTGTTCCCTCTTGTGGCTGCAGATGGCAGCACAGTTACCAAAAGTATTCACTCACCGCATGACTTACATGAATTAAAGTTCAATTCTATTCCTAACCCATAGAGTTCAGTATGATGTGGATCCACTTTTTGCAGTCATTACAGTCTCAACTCTTCTGTCCACAAGGTGGACCAGTGTTTTTATGGGAATTTTTCCCCATTCTTCCAAAAGCGGATTGGTGAGGTCACACACTGATGGTGGTGGAGAAGGCCTGGCTCTCAGTCTCCCCTCTAATTCATCCCAAAGGTGTTCTATGGGGTTCAGGTCAGGACTCTGTGCAGACCAGTCCAGTTCTTCCACACCAGACTCTGTCCTCCATGTCTGAATGGACCTTGCTTTGTGCTCTGGTGCAGAGTCCTGATCCAACGTTCCAGAGAAGGCGTCTCCACTGCTCTAGAGTCCAGTGGCGGCGTGCTTTCCACCGCTGCATCAGACGCTTTGCATTGCACTCAGTGATGTGAGGCTTGGATGCAGCTGCTCGGTCATGGAGACCCATTCCATGAATCTCTCTGCATGCTGGACATGGACTAATCTGAAGGTCACATGAAGTTTGGAGCAATTGACTGTGTAGAAAGTCGGTGACCTCTTTGTGCTTCAGCATCCTCTGACTCCTCTCCATCAGTTACGTGGTCTACCACTTGGTGGCTGAGTTGCTGTTGTTCCCAAACTCTTCCATTTTGTTCTGATAGAGCTGACAGTTGACTGTGGAAGATTTAGGAGAGAGGAGATTTCACCTCTGGATTTGTGGTTCTGGTGGCGTCCAATGACAGTTCCAGGCTGGAATTCACGGAGCTTCTGAGAGCGGAACATTCTTTCCCAAATGTTTGTGAAAACAGTCTGGATGACTGAGTGATGATTTTATACACCTGTGGCCAGAACAAGAGATCAGGACACCTGATTCTGATCATTTGGATGGGGGAGCGAATACTTTTGGTAATATAGTGTATTATAGCAGGGTTAGTTAACAGGATGTCCTAAAGCAGACACACAGATTCTTCTGATGCCTCTTACTTAAACTTTTCCAGATAAGAAAAGTGTAATTAGAATATTTAGACTCAAACTTTGAGTTCTTTCTAAAACTTGAAGTTTTAGAGAAAAAAGTTTATTTTTCCCCCTGTACTTTATTCTGATGTAGGTTTAGGTTGCAGGATACCTACAGTCTGATGGGACAGCTTATACGTTTTAGCTGCAAAAACTCAGAAGACGTCATAGCAAAAATAAAACAACCCCGTTTTAGCTCAGAAAAAAAAAAAAAAAGTAACTCCTTCACCCACAAATGTCTGCATCGTCCTCTCAGGTACGTATACTGGGCTTCCTCCATCTGCTTAGGTTCTTCGGTTTTTCTGCCTGATGCCTGACAGCACCATGTTTGTGCTGCAGGGTGTGCTGACCTTCACCTGCTGGACATGCTGAGTCCCATGGAGAGGAAGAGGCAGGGGTACATCCACGAGCTGATCGTCACAGAAGAGAATTACGTCAACGATCTGCAGCTTGTCACAGAGGTGCATGTCCTCACACACACTCATGGATGCATGCAAGGTTAATGATCTGAAAATCCAACTTTGATTTTACAGCCTGTTCCAAATGATTATGCAAATCATATTTTTTTAGTCAATTCAAATCATTACAACGGAGTTCCACAACATTTGATAAATTCTAAAGAACTAAAATGTTCATTTGTTGAATTTTCTGAATTAGGAGGTCAAATTTACAAAAATCAAAAGCTATTCCAATCAAAATCATCTCCATAGGTCAAGTTTCATTTGAGCTGAGGACACATTATTTTGTAGCAGCTGCACAATTCTTGCATTCATTGAACATGTGTTTTTATAGATTTTCTGCCTAAATTTCTTTGCATGTCAGAATAGCCTCCCAGAGCTGCTGTTTGGATGGGAACGGCCTCCCACCCTCACAGAGATTTGAGGATGCTCCAAAGGTTCTCAATAGGGTTGAGGTCAGGGGAGGATGGGGGTCACACCATCAGTTTATCTCCCTTTCTGCCCATTACCAGCCAATGATGCAGAGGTATTCCTTGCAGCATGAGATGGTGCTTTGTCATGCAAGAAGAGGATTCTGTTACAGAAAGCAAGGTGACTCCAACACCTCCTTGCTGGCGTTGCAGCCTTGTTGGGACATGGTGGCCACCCACCAACCACCCACTACTTCATCCATCTGGACCATCCAGGGTTGTATGTCATCATCAGTAAACAAGACTGTTTGAAAAGAAGTCTTCACGTATGTCTGGGCCCACTGCAGCTGTTTCTGCTTGCCAGGGTTGTTTAGGGGAGGGGCTAATAGGAGGTTCACGTAGAACTGTAAGTCTCTGGAGTAGGGTTGGCCAACCCCGGTCCTCCAGACCCACAACCCTGCCTGTTTTCCAGCTTTCCCTGGTCTGCTTGATGCTGACTAGCTAAATCAGGTCTGTTCAGTCAATGACGATGTGAAACCAATTGAGCTAACCAGCATCCTCTCCCTCCCTCTCCCTCATGGTGCAGAGACTTAAGCATAGTAGGACTAAAAAACTCGGCAAAACAGTAAAACAACTAAACGCATTTGGTCAAAAAGCCACAATCCGTCCAGACAGGACAAAAGAACGGTATCCCACAATCCTTTGCGGTACTGATCTAACAGCAGCACCAAAGTTACACCTACTTAATTGAATTAATTTGAATGAAAGCAAAATAACTGAAAACTACGTGTTATTTTTAAACTGACTTAACAAAAAAAAAAGATTTATCTTAACTAGAGCAAATAATTAAGTTAGATCAAAGTAAAAAAGTTTATTTTTCCAACATCCATAAGTGGTCTTATCACCCTCTCATGGTGGAAAAAGTATTATCTGAGCTTCTTCATCCACTGAATCATCTTCAAATGGACACGCCATGCTGCTTCACCTCTCTGTAAACAAACTAAGCTTCAACTAAACCTGCTCCAGACCTGGTTATGTTCAGAGCATGAGTTGCTATGGCAACTTGACATACCCTGAACTGGGAACCAAAAGCTGAGGTTATCAACTTCCTTAGCCTCAAACTTACTGTGGGAGCTAGCATAACCTGCTTTCTGGAATACCCCCCAGGTTCCAATCTACGCTTGCTGCTTTGTAATGGTATTTTAGCAACTGATCCCTTAATCTGATGTATTATCTGCACAAACCCGTGATCTTTTTGACACTTAAATACAATTTGCATAATCATTTTGAACAGTCTGTACCTTCAGCTGCTTCCACACTGCTTTTCTTTTAACTACTTCAATGCATCATGTTTGCTAATTGATGTTTTGTGCATGAAAGAGAAGAAACAGAGAAAAAGCTGACGTGTTTTGTTGCAGATTTTCCATAAACCTCTGCTGGACTGTGAGCTGCTGTCAGAGAAGGAGGTGGCCATGATTTTTGTTAACTGGAAGGAGCTCATCATGTGCAACATCAAACTGCTCAAGTAAACATTTGAGTTTTCTTTAATGGCAATAACTTTTAATATCAGATTAGTTCACAAAGTCTGAATCTTTCCTTTCTTACAATAAATCAAGATTCTTCTCAGACATCAAGCACTTTTAGAGCCCATTCTGGTTGTTTGTCTGACTTTCCTGCTTCTAAAATGAGCAGATTCACTGTCCTGAAGCTGGTGCCATACAACACACACACGAACTTTAAAGTGATGCACACTTTACTTTTACTGTGATATACGTATTCAAACTAATGTTTAAACTTAAACAGATTTTTAGACATTGTCGTACCGTCACAGACAAAAGATCAATGTTGCAGATCACTGAGGGCAGCATGACTGATCTCTGAACCATGCAAGGAATGTGCAAACGTCTTTTTTCTTATTTTCTTGACAGAAAGTCACAGAAATCTAAAATAAAATTTCAAATTAGTTGTTTATTTACATAAACTACTCACAATAAGTTAGGGATGTTTTTGTTTACATGAGTGACTTTTCTACTTGGTCTGAATTTGAAGGAAACTTTCCTTTTATATTACTGATAGTGAAAGAGTAAAAACACCATTTTCATTAGTTTGATATTTATTACCCCTAAAATTTAGTCAATTGTAAAGATAGCCCGTCAAACCTAAACTGACCATGACAACAGCAGGTATTTCCACCATTTGCTGCAATGACAGCTTTACAGCGACGTCTCCTGCTCCTCACCAGCCTCATGATGCTGTTCTGAGGCGTTCCACTCTTCCTCAAGGGCTACATGCAGTTCTGCAGGTTAATTATAGACTGGGTCCCATCATCCAGTCTCTGCATCAGCTGGTCCCAGACGTGCTTTATGGGGTTCAGGTCAGGAGACATTATTGCTGATCAAACCATATTTGACACTCCCCATTCCTGAAGTCCAGCTGTGACAATTCTGGCAGCATGTGGTGGAGCATTATCATCCATGAAGAGAAGATTGGGGGGATGACGGTTCTATGATCTCTCTGAGGTGAGAACGTGGAGTGACTGGACCATCTACAATAACCAAATGGGTTTAGAGCTGAGTGGTGATGCCCGCTCAGACAGTTGCACCTCCTCTACCAAAGCCAAACCTGGGGACCATGTTGGCCTCAACGTATTGCTCACCTCGCCGTCTCCAGTTACACTGACCATAATTTCTGTGGAAGGTGACCCGACAATCATCAGTGAACAGGATGGTAGACCATTGCTGCGTTGTCCAGGTCACATGGTGTTGTGTCCACTACAAATGTTCATGGTGGTGTCTTGGTGTCACCTGCAACAGTCATCTGTCATTCCATCAAAGTGGTGGAGTCTGTTGTGAATGGTTTGTCTAGAAACCCTAGTACCCCTCACATCTGGTAAACGGGCCTGCAGCTGTGTGGCATTTGCTAAACCATGTCGGGGGTCAGAGGTCCTTATGTACTGGTCATGGTTGTGGTCTGTCCACTCCTAAGTCTGTCACAAACTCTTCCACTAGTTCTGTGTCTTGATGATAATATTTGGAGACTCACCAAGTTCACCTGCAACATCTGACTGTCAACCAACCCGAAGGCGCGCTATGGCCAGGTGACACTGCTCATTGGTTAAGTGATGTCGTGTGTTCATGGCTGTTTGAATGATGAACTTGGAATGACCTAATGGTTAAACCAGCATTTTACCCCCACAGAATGTTGACATTTATGCCACATTGAAAAGGTTTTTCTTTTAGGAATGTTTTGGTCCTGGCTCCAATAAGTCAGACACACTGAATACAGAGAGACCATTATATGGAAAACAGAAAATGAGGTGTGTTTATCACCCCAATACAATTGTCTCCCTTTCCCAAAAATCTGTTAAGTGAGACAAACACTGTATTCGACATCCAACAAGTCTTTCACAATATCCCTAGCTCATGTGATCAGTTCAAGTCTCAAGTCTTTGTCTTTGAGTCACAAGTAAAGACCGGTGGAGGGGAAAGATGACAAATGAATCTTCTGGGTTTGGCTTTTAGGAGCGCGAGCGTCTGGAGCAAGAAAGAAAGCGACTGCAGGAGCTGGAAAAACAGTTGGAGAAACAGAGGGAGCTGGAGAGGCAGAGAGAAGAGGAGAGACGTAGGGAGCTGGAGAGGAGAGAGGTACCATGCTGGGCAGTTTTGTATGTCAGAAAACAGACTCCTGTTGCAGGTTTTAAAGTGAACCTTTTTTTTGTGTGCTCCAGGCTGCCAAACGTGAGCTGGAGCGCCAGCGGCAGCTGGAGTGGGAGCGCCAGCGCCGGCAGGAGCTCCTGACTCAACGAAACCGGGAGCAGGAGAGCATCGTGCTGCTCAAGGCCCGCAAGAAGACCCTGGAGTTTGAGCTGGAGGCTCTGGTAGGTACTGTCACAAAAACCTCCTGCGCCAGAAAAATTCGATCTCCTGTTTCCAGTTACTGAAAAGCTGCTCCTAAAGCTCTCCAAAACCTCAGACTTGATTGTCAAAGCAGACAGCCTGAATCTTTAACATGGAGACCAAGAATTCCTTTCTCTTGAGCTTTTAAACATCTGATTAACACAAAAACTTTTTATACCGATACTCAAAAAACAAAAAAACACAGATAAACATCTGAGTAGGAAGATTGGTCTGATTTCAGGTCAGACTGATGTCTCACATGAAGGAAGTAAATGTTGCTTACCTTTTGGCTAATCCCTTCAGGTGTCTCAGCAGCCAATCAGCTCTCACTGATTTGCACACCGGATGCCCTTCCTGATACAGCCCTGTATTATGCGGCCTGCTGTTTTTGTGACATTTATTGAACATAATCTGGTTTTGTCACCTCACTCTTCAGAATGATAAGAAGAACCAGCTGGAGGGAAAATTGAGAGATGTCCGTTTTCGTCTGTCTAATCAGAGGAAAGAAGTGGAGCAGACCAACCAGACCAGAGAAACACGCATTGCTGAAATCACACAGTTGCAGCAGCAGTTACAGGTTTGAGAAACAAACTACTCCTTCACCCCCCCCCCCCATGTTTTCCTTGGTCCACAGCCCTTCAGCATTATTCCCATCTCAGAAACTTTACTGTGGAAAAAGTTAACAAGTGCAATTTAGACGATTAGAACCTTGAATGTGTAAATACAAAAAAAGAATATAGGAATATAATGGAGTTCAGTTTATGGTCAAACACAAGGGGACAAAGCATATCAAATCAAATTAAACTTTATTTATATAGCACTTTTCCTGTGAAAGCAGAACACAAAGTGCTTTACATTAAAATAAAACCTAATAAATAATATAAAAGCAAGCACAAAAATTAAAAGAGCCCCTTCCCTATACCTAAACACAACCCCCCCCCCACCCCACCCCTTTCACACATACCACCCCTAACTGATGGGGAAAGACGATGATAAATAGGAAATAGGCTGAGCATGAAAACAGAATGTCTGTTATTGGAAACGCTAATAATAGTTGGAGCCTTCCTCTCTAAGATGCTGCATAACCAGCCAAATGCTGCGTCACATGGACCAGCCCCATTACAGCAAGGTGGTGATGCAGGTTCCCATCTAGAGCTGCAGTGGCTGAACAGCAGCTGAGCCAGAGGGAGAGGACCCAACTGAGGAAGCACCGGAAATGAAAATTAAAAAGATGCGGGTCACTTCTGGGTCAGGAAGATCAGACTGGCATTGCATTGGGAAAGGAATAATTACAGGCTGTACCATCTCTGTTATCCTTTTTACTCTTGCCATGAACATGGTGGTTAAGGCAGCTGAGGTGGAATGCAGAGGGGCCCTAACCAAGTCAGGTGTACAACAGCCTTCAAAGTCAAGATCCATGGTGCTGAAGAGGGGGAAAGTGGTTGACAAGTTCCGTTTTTCCATCTCAGGGACTGCCATCCCAGATGACAGTCACAAACCTGGCTGCCCAAACAACTGTTGCGAAAACATGAGACCAGTAAGCCTTTTGAATGCTGATTTAAAAATTCTATGTAAAATTTTGGCTAAACGGCTACAAGAAATTTTACCTTATGTAATCCAAAGGGATCAAAATGGCCTCATTTTAGGGCAACAGGAGTTTCATACTGTTAGGAGGATTCTTAATCTTAGTCATGGTTTAGATCAGTGGTCCCCAACCCCTGGGCCGCGGACCGGTACCGGGCCGTAGGTCATTTGGTACCGGGCAGCACAGAAAAAATAAAATAACTTACATGACTTCTGTTTTATTTATTTCGGAATCTGAAAGATGTTTTATTTTGAAAAATTGCCCGGTTCTCTGTTCCATCCGTCTATGTCACTCTTGACGCAGGCCAATTCGCTCGTCTCTGTCACGTGATAGGATATCGCTAAAATAAAACCCAGGAACCAGCTAATTGAATAAAAAACAAACGTCTTTGGAAAGTTTCTTTGCCAAGTGGAAAAGGCCCAGCCAGGAGACAGAAGAGGAGCCTTCCACTTCCAAAAAAAGAAAGCTACAATTAATAGACAGTATCAGGAGTCCTACTTTAAATACTGATTTATCCCAACGGGAGATTCCATCCAACCATTCAGCATTGTGGTGAGTTGGATTTTCCATGCACTCATTTTGAAGGCATGTTTAAATGTTATAATAGGACCAGAGAGTGTTGTGGGCAGAGGACGTTGCTCATGTCATAATTCATGTTCAGGGCTCGACATAGCCATTTGTCCGCTGGCCCGGTCCTGTTTTTCGAGCAGTGCGGACCACAAGACTTTACTTTTCACTTGTCCGCTCGGGCCACTAAAATATCTAACGGTTAATATATTTTTCACCTTTTTCAATAAAGTAAATTTTGCGAAAACGTGTAGATTTACCTCGTCTTCATAATTTAGTTTTTCTGCTAGTCCTGTGTTCAGACTTCAAGGGTTTCTATGGGAAACCTTTGATCACTTCTCCTTCTCTCCCGCCTGCTCGCGAGCGGCTTTCACTGCAGAGCACCACGCGGCACGCGCTCACTACTTTTTTTTTTCAAACTTTATTGAATGTAACAATTCAATACAAAACAATGTTAAACAGCAACAACGAAGGCACAAGCCAGTGGGTTATTATTACATTTGATTATAAATCCGACACCGTCACTGAAGAGAGACTGAAGCATGTCAGAGATGTGGAAGACATGGCAGGAATAGATAGGAATATGTTGGATGGAGTAGTGCGTATAATTAGTAGTATGGACAGCAAGATATTTAATGAATGCATTGAAGATGAAACTGTATCCACTAAGCTTTAAGCTGAATGTCAAAGAATCAAAGGCAACTCCAAATACCTGAATCTCAGACTCAAATGCAGTAGAATGTCAAACTACTTAATTTTGTTTTTCTTTACAACACTGTAAGCAGTAAGTATTTCTAGTTAGCTGAATGATCTCAGTTAGACCTCCACGATATGAGGAAAACTCGCGATATGCCATATCAGAGATTAAAATTGCGACAACGATATAATTTACGGTATATAAACAAACAGCAAAATAACCAAATAACCATTCCCAGTTTAAAAATTATACTCCAAATGACCCACGTTGACATAGGTTACAAACATCTAACATAATAGACCTCCATCTGATTGGTCAACAATGTGAAGGCGTCCATCCGATTGGTCAAATGCATTAAGGGATTTATTTGATTCGTTAAATGGTTCAAGCTGCCATTAGATTGTTTTAACACATTTAAGGTTTATGATTTATTGCGATATTTGCCGTTAGAAACACCATGAAAACTTCTGAACTAGTGTTACCTACCACACTGCAGTGCTCTCTTCAAAACATCTGAAACAGACTAGAGCAGATTTAAGTTTGATATGCTCTATTTTCAGTCATTGAAAAGTGTAGAAATAAGTGATGTCACCAGAATGCACCAAATTGCACCATATTAAAAGTTTCCGGGGGGGCATGCCCCCGGACCCCCCTAAAGTTGCAAGCACCTGCGGAGCGGCGGATCCCGCTATGCGCGGTGTCGGGCCAGTAACTTTCAGGCAGGGCCAGCAAGTTTCAAAAACTACTGGCCCTGTGGGCCAGTGCAAATTTCTGGGCTATGTCAACCCCTGATGTTTATTGTTATGTTTAGAAAATACCACAGTTTTCATGCAGTCATATTATTTTGTTGTACTGTAGTGTCGGTCACGTGCACGTTTGGTTTGCTGTGGGAGTTCCACAGGCTGCAGGGGTTACTGTTGGAGCTGGCAGAAGAGGGAATTATGGGAATCATTCCCCTTTGCCTGCTTTGGTCAAAATAGGGTTGAGCACGGGTGTTTCTTTTTGGCTACGGGTCCTTTCATCTGGCAGTTATGTTGTTTCACCCTTAGTTTTTTTATTCCGGTTGTGTTTACTTCTTTTTAGCACCATGAGTGTGGGAAGGAGAGAGGATGATGACACCTGTGCGATGTACAATGTTTAGTGTGTCAAAATAAAAGTGCAGAGTACGTCTTATCACGTGTCTCTGCCTTTATTGCAGCGTTTCTTGCAGTGTGTCCACCACATATAACATACCCGTCTGTGAGAATTTTGCCAGACATCAAACCAGTCCATGGTGCAATAAAGGTTGGGAACCGCTGGTTTAGATAACACAACAGAAGCTTTGGATGCCGAAAAAACTTTTGATAGGGTTGAATGTCCTTATCTTTTTAACGTTTAACAATGATTTGGGTATGGCGAAAACTTCCTAAAATGGGTGCGCTTGCTGTACTTGAATTCTACTGCTGATGTGGTGACGATCAAAGATGTCTCACACCCGATTACGATAAAGAGAGGATGTAGA
The DNA here is from genome assembly GCA_037389245.1 of Oryzias sinensis. Lineage (NCBI taxonomy): Eukaryota > Metazoa > Chordata > Actinopteri > Beloniformes > Adrianichthyidae > Oryzias > Oryzias sinensis. Next base: position 28,636,088 of record CM074500.1, read on the forward strand.
CAAGGTTGCCTTTGTCGACCTCCTTTTCACATTGGCAATAGAACCTTTAGCCAATGCCATTAGAAAAAAATAAGGATATAGCAGGAATAACGAGCTGGCATGAAGAACACAAAATTGCATTGTATGTAGATGATGTTATCCTATTCATCTCAAACTTGAGTAAAACAGTTCGAAATATCTTACGATTGATAGAAGACTTTGGCAAGATCTCTGGTTATACAGCCAACAATACAAAGTCATCCATTCTAGTACTTGATGAAAAACAAGTTAGAAATCCTAACTCGCAGACATTTTTAGGTATAGAAATCAGACGTAAACTAAACGATGTTGTTAAGGGTTAACTATGAATCTTTGATAAATGAAACTACAGTGTCTGTTGATAGGTGGATGTCCTTACCGCTGTCCTTGATTGGAAGAGTCAATGTTATAAAAATGAATATTCTCCCCAAAATGTTGTATGTGTTTAAGAATTTGCCATTGCCCCCACCTGATAATTTTTTTTCAAAAAGAAAAAAACAATTTGTTGCATATTTGAAAAAAATTATTTTTTTTATTTGATTTGGAATGGTTTATTTCAAGCAATTAAGTAGAAATAATACACAAATGCAATAAAATCACCAGTTATACATTCATACAGTAACTAATCAAACTTAGGATAATTAGACATATTGATAAATATTGCTTGAAAGGGAGTGGAAGGAAGCAAACTTATATAACCCACCCCTGTTTTACCTAGCTTTTATCAGACAGAATTAAGAATCATAAGGTATCGATAAAGCACATGTCAAAGATGAATTACTTAATTATTACGTAAAAAATAACTATTTTAGAAATCAACATGGCAAATCAGTCATCTAAAATATTTGCAGATTATGTTACTTATACAAGTCATTCATATGATTAAAACATAATACTACATCAGTAAAATAGACACAACACTGTTTCAGGAATTTTCATAGCAAAATTTCATCAAGTATCAAAAGTTAAAAACATGTGCAAAATTATGCAACATTAGGAAAGATTTTTGAATCAATTGATCAATTTTTGGAGCAAGTGAAGTAATATCGATCAATTTAACCATTTTCAATAAGTGAATAATCATTTGTTTTACTTTTTAATTTATTTTTTTATTTTTATTGTTTTTAATAAAGTAATGCTGTAAGGGAAAAATAAAAAGGGTCCATAATCTGTCGATTGTCCAAGGTTGGTGTTTCTTCTTCTGCTGAATAACAGCTGATCTTCTGGGTTCAAAACAGTTAATAGTTGTCTTCGATGTTATGTCTGCAGACATTAGATTCAGGTCCATATCCTTCTTCAGCTGATATCAGCTGCGGTGAAAGTTGAGGTCAAGTTGTCTGCATGTCAGAACTCTCTGCTGTTATTCAGGTGACGTCAGACATATGGAGAAAGTGATGAATCAAGGCGTCGTATTTCTTGAAATGGTTTGACTCTTTATTACTGCATGTTGTTTCAGACGACCGTGATCAAACACTTTTCAAAGTCCTTCATGGTGTTCACAACCAGAACCTTGGCCCGGTCCGGTGGACCGAGTGGTTTGACGTAAATCCTGCAGCCTTTAACCCAAGTGTTCTCAATCTGCTCACGCTTCCTAAGAAGCCGTGCATGTTTTGAGATTTCAGCATTCCTTCTGGTCAGATGGTCGTTCAGATAAGCAGCAGATCCCTTCAGATTGCTTCTTTGATTCATCAGAGCTAGCTTGTGTTTTTGATTCACAAACCTGATGAGGATCGCTGGTTTATCTGTCTCCTTTAACCTGGGGAGCAGGTGGCAGGTCTCGATGGTATTGAGATCCAGGGAAATCCCTTTAGATGTGAGTAATGAATGTATTTTCTGTTCCAGAGTCTCTCCACCGCTCTCTTTATTAGCACTGCTAGCTACGCTAGTGCTAGCCATATCAGTGCTAGCTCCTGCTGTCAGCTTCGCTCCAAGTTTGATTGATACTCCAGTGAGAATAACATTATTCATCCTTACTTGCTGTTCCACATCGTCCAGTCTTTTCTCCTGTATGTCGACCCGGTTTTCTTGCTGCTAGTTTAGAGCCCGAAATCTTCGGAACTCTTCCATCATTTCCCAAAGTGGCGTTAGCTTAGCGGACACTTGGTCCATAAAGCTTTTAAGCGTATCTTGAATAACGTCAAGAGTCTTTTTGAGGTCTTCGTATTCCTGGGTTTTCTTCGGGGGCATGGTCAGCTCCATTTTGGGAGAAAATCAACTTTTTAAGTAATTTGAGGGTAGTTGTATTTGCAGAAAGCCCCTCGCCACACCACTTAGATTATCTTTAATGCAACTGCCATATAACCAGGGTGGGTTAAAATGTCCAAATATAATTTGGTATCATTGGGCTACACAATTAAGATGAAAACAATTTTATTTTGAAACTATTGAGGCCCCCCAGTGAAAAGAAATGGAATCTGTTGGTCTAGAATTACCATTGCCCTATTATCTTTACTCAGATACGATTTTTAACTTAAGAAAACTACAAATCCAATTGTTACATACATGATAAAAATATGGTCTAGGGCATACTAACAAGTCTAATAACTTATCTTTGTACACCCCAATTTGGGGAAGCCAGTATTTTATCCCAGGGAGGGCAGGCATTGTCTTTCAAGACTGGTCTTTGGGAGGATAAAAGTCAATACAGGATCTATATCTACCAAAATTAGATTCACTAATGTATTTTGATGAACTGACATGCAAGTATAACATTGATGGGAAATTTTTCTTTAAAAAGTTTTTCTTTAAGAAGTTTTATTAGAGAAAGGCAGCTTGATCAATTAACTAAGCAAAAAATAAACATTACTTTAAAGAAGGATTTCTAAAAATAGCCGGGATAAAAGTGCCATATCAGAACTTTATGACCTATTGTTGTCCAATTCAAATTACAAATCTGATTCTAAACTTCAATTCAATTCAATTCAATTTTATTTGTATAGCCCAAAATCACAACAACAGTCGTCTCGATGGGCTTCGAAGTAAAACATGAACTCAAAAGGATCATGAATACAAAGAGTTCAATAGGAAAATACTAAAATGAACTAACAAACTGACTAAGCTAGACTGGCATCCCTGCCCTTAGACCCCCCTTGGCGGTAAGGAGAAACTCCTAAAAAAAACGGATTCCGGAAAAAACGAAGAAACCTCAGGGGTGCCCACATGAAGGAGGGATCCTCCCCCAGGACGGACAGGCGATTTACCAGAACTCTTAGAGAAGAATAAGCTTATCTAAATCTACAACTACATATATAAAGTCCAGCAGACGAGCTTCATCCAGCCGTGGTTGGGGGGACAGTCAGGGGCGCGAGTCGAGCCTGAGACAGGAACCACAGCCAGGAGCAGGAGCAAGAGCAGAGACGAGGTACTCGGTCAGGTACAGAGCAGAGACGAGCCAGAGATGAGCCAGAGGCAGGATCCACAGCCAGGTGAAGGAGCAGGAGCAAAGGCGAGGTAAACAGTCAGGAACAGGAGCACGGATGAGCCAACTGGAGTCCAGAAGCACGTCCGGAAAGAGGGACAATACATGAATCACTGCACCAAACAGAGGCATGGAGAACTAAATGATGAATGATGATCAAGAATAGAGGAGAGGAAGGGTAGAGGTAGATGAGAAAGAGGACAGAACCCTAGTGAACCATAATTACCCCAGCTTCAACTTCTAGCAGCCTATTAAAACAAAAAGTTATTGTTATTAAGTTTAATTTAAACACATTAACATTAAGTTAAATAATCCCTGAATACTAGCTAATCTGATAATAAACCTGGCCAAAGAGGAATGTTTTGAGTCTAACTTTGAATGTAGAAACTGAGTCAGCCTCTCTTACATGAGCTGGAAGTTTATTCCATAAGACAGTATGGAGTCCTATACTGTTCATAATTAAATAAATAAATATTTGATTAAATAAATAAATGTGACCTCATGCAAATACACACTCAACCAATAAATCTCTCATAAATATATAAAAAGACCATGAAATGGTGAAAAACCTGCACACTGATTTTAAATTAGCCATTATATTATTCAATATATTTCATTTTGCTTTAAAAACCTGTTCATTATTTTAAAAAAGCATTTTAAAATATTAATTTTATTCATGTTGAATATTATTATAATTCTACTTCTTTTTTTAGAACCTTGGATTTCAAAATCAATATTTTAGCTGAGTGAATTGCGTAAGAGTCAGGAGTGTTTCTCGTGGAATTCGAGACGTGGACGACAGGAGCTCCTTTGGTCCACACAAACCCTCAAACTGCAAAAATAGAGTCGTAGATGTTTGCATCTTCTGCAGTAGACAGATTGTTTGTCTCTATTTGATATCTAATGTCAGCAAAGCCGCGCGGATATCGCTGAAATATGTCATCTCTCTGACTGGAACACCGCAGTCAGAGCGGGTATCGAGGAATAAGAGTCGATTTCCATGGATCAGCCAATGAGCGTTTAGATCCCGCCCACTTTCACTGATTGACAGATAGACCCATTCTGCTGAAAAAGCTCTTCATGAAATAAATACGCCATTGTGAAAAACAGCAACATGAAATAAAAACAAAGCTACTTTGGAAAATATTGATTTTGAAATCTAAGGTTCTGAAAAAAGACAGAATTATAATAATATTCCAAATGATTAAAAATAAATATTTTAAAATGCTGTTTTAAAATAATAAACAGGTTTTTAAAGCAAAATGAAATATATTGAATAATATAATGGCTAATTTAAAATCAGTGTGCAGGTTTTTCACCTTTTCATGATCTTTTTATATATTTATGAGAGATTTATTGGTTGGTTGTGTATTTGCATGAGGTCACATTTATTAATTTAATCAAATATTTATTTATTTAATTATGAACAGTATAGGACTCCTTACCTATCCAGGATACTGATCACAGAGTTAACAATATGTCATAACCTTTCCTTGTTTTGTACATAAACCATTTTTCCCAGTCCTTTAGAAATCTGTCTTCCTTCATTCTTAGTTTGTATGTAAGTCTCTCCATGGTTTGGATTTCTTCCACAATATACATCCATTGTTTGCGTGTTAGGGCTTCAGCCTTCTGCCAGTTCTTAGTTATGGCTTTCTTTGCTGCCACAAGAAGAACTTTTACTAGGTTTTGGTCCGTTTTATGTCCTGTTCTCTCTAAGTAACCCAGATACATCACAAGACAGGTTTGGGGTATCTTATACCTGAGTGTTTCACATATAGCAAAGTGGATGGTGTCCCAGAAGGGCTTTATTTTCTCACATTCCCAAAAAATATGTGTCTGATTTGAGTCCTCATCCATGCAAGTTCTCCAGCAGAGTTGCTGAGTTTTAATTAGTTTGCCCTTGATTTGTCGTGTTATAAAATATCTTATTTGGTTTTTCCAGGCAAATTCTCGCCATTTCAGTGACTGGGCAGTGGTTTGGTGAACTTTCCACATATCATCCCACTTCTCCTCTGAGATTTTTTCTCTCAAATCTTTTTCCCATTTTGCTTTGACATATAGAGTTGACCCCATTTTTGAATCCATAAGGTGCTTATATAGAACTGATATAATCTTGGGAATATTTTCACTGTAGGCCTGTATAAATGTTTTAATTATTGGGTGTATTTTGTGTTCCTCTGTTTTGATTTGCTTTTCATACTAGTTTTGCATTTGCATATATCTGAATAGGTCCTGATTTATTAGACCATATATGTCGTTAAATTCCTGAAATTCTCTCATTTCGCCTTTATCATTGTGCAGATGGCCGTAATACCCTTTTCAGCCCATTGTTTAAATCTGTGGTCAAATTGTGCAGGTCTAAATTTGTCGTCATATGCTGTCCATTTCAGCAATCTGATTTCTTTACCTAATTTTAATTGTTTTATAACATAATACCAGTTCTCAAGAGTAAATAATGTTATTGGATTTAGATCTAAATGCTCTTTAGCAGTGGCTGGGACCCCGTTTTCCCCCATACATGTTTGAATTGGGAATCTGGGAGCAAAAAGTTCTATATCTTTCCACCTGGCAACATACTCTGTATTACACCAGTATACTAAACGATGTATTTGGGCAGCTCTAAAGTATTCTTTTAGATTAGGTAAGGCTCTTCCCCCCTTTATAATGGGTAGTTGTAAAGTGTGGTATCGTATTCTTGGTCATTTTCCTTCCCATATAAATCTTGATGTAAGTTTATCCCATTTTTGGAATTGGGATTGTGGGATCTCTACTGGTAAAGCTAGAAAGAGGTAAAGGAGGCGTGGTAGTATATTCATTTTTATAACATTTATTCTTTCACTTATTCCTGGTGTGTATGTGGACCATCTTTCTATGTCTTTTCTGATATTGATATTTATACGTTCATAATTATTCTGATATAGTTTTCCTGGGTCTTTAGGTATATTCAGTTATATTCGGTTTGCGTCTTCTTTGAAAGCTTGTCCATTTTTCTCAGGTCTGAGGTGAGTGTTTAATATTGTTTTACTTTTTGTTTTTTCATCTAAATTTCAATTGCAATAAATCTCCCTTGTATCACTGCTTTTTGTGCATCCCATGTAATAGCTGGATTTGTTTCACCATTATTGTTTAATTCAAGATAATTTTGTATATCTAGTTTAATTTGTTTGGTCACTGTTTTATTGTTTAAAATTCCTGCGTTCAGCCTCCATAGAGTATTTCTTTGCCTGCCCTTAAGTCTAATTTTTAAATAAATGGCATTGTGGTCTGATACATCAGCTACTCCAATGTAACAGCCCATTATTGTGCTCATGTGCTCTTTCTGCATGAAGAAATAATCAATCTTGGAATAGACAGAATGAGTTTCCGAGTAGTGGCTGTATTCGTTTTGTAGAGGGTGGAGATCTCTCCACACATCAATAAATTCCATTGATTTCCACATACTTTTTACAAATTTTGAGGTTGGTTTCTTATTTCTATTCTTACTGGTTGTGTCTAGATTATAGTCCATAATCACATTTAAATCCCCTCCACAGATACATATACCTTCAGCTTCAATTGCAATAGTGTCAAACAAAAGTTTGAAAAACTCTTTAGTACTTTCTGGTGGAGCGTAGACCTTTACCAGCGTTATTGTTGCCTGGTCAATTACTCCTTTAATTATAATAAATTGCCCTTCTTTATCTTTAACCTCCTTTTTACATGTAAACTGAACCGTGTTTGCTATCAATTTTGCTACTCCTCGTTTACGTGGATTGGTGTGTGAGCTATAGAAAGCGTTTTTGAACCCAGACCTTTTCAATTTTTCGTGTTCTGCAATTGTCAAATGGGTCTCTTGCAGGAAGTTTATATGCTTTTTTTCTTTCTTTAGTTTAGTCATAATTCTGGCCCTTTTAACTGGGTTTCCCAGACCATTTACACCTAAAGACAGGAGATGGTATTCATTTCTTTTAGTATCCATAAATGGTTATAGAGTCTTTTACAAAATTATATTCGTTCTGCAGGTTTCTAGATGTACCTTCTTCAACCAATAACTTAACAAACAAAAATTTAGAACACATTTTAACTATATACATGAACAGATGCTTCCATGAAGGAAAGTCGACACTAATAGTAGTATTAAGTCGGCTCCCTTCTTGTTTTAAGGGGTAAGACCTCACAAAGAGAAAGGGCCCCTTGCTAGTGATGAGATTCATCCCGTACTGGATTAATTTACCCATCCTAGTTCGCACAACAAATTCACATTCCCACATAACCAACATTTGTCGGGTTTAATACCCATCAAAGCTAAGCATATTAACAAGTCATCTTCTAATTTAGATTTCAACTATAATTATTCACTTAAAAGTTTTTTTTTCTTTCTTTTTTTTTTATTACTCATCCTTCGTTTGTGTTCTTGTGCTGAAATCCCTGGAGCTGTGCGCGTGCTCGTCTGGCCGCTTGTCCTGGTCTCTCTTTCCTGCTCGGTTTCCATGTAGCGACTCCAGTTGACAGTAGTTTCTCCGCCTGAGCAAATTCCTTGGGGTGTCCCACCGGGTCTTCCACCTCGTATCCTCTCTTCCTCAGATTGTTGGTCGCGTCATCGGCGTCCGCGTATGTTACAACTCCGCCCGGCCAGTGCACGCTCATTTTGTTAAAGGGAGTTTGGAAGCAGAAGCCTTCTCTCTTTAAAACCTTTTTGATGTTTATGTATGCTTTGCGTTGTTGCAGAATCCTCTCCGTGTAGTCATGATCGAAAAAGATCCTTTTCTCTCCGTACATGACGATCTTTTTGTCCCATGCTTTTATGAGTATCAAGTCTTTTACGGTGAATTGTTGAAAGCATATTACAATAGACCGTGGAGGATGACTTGCCTTTGGCTTTGGAGCTAAAACTCGATGGGCTCTCTGAATCTGGAGATCCATGTTTAGTGAAAACTACTCTTTGAGCCATTTGTCAATAAAAGCAGTCATCGAGTTTTCTGTCGTCTCCGCCTCTTCTTTGATTCCGTAGATGCGCAAGTTATTCCGCCTTGATCTCGATTCCAGGTCATCCAACTTTTCTTTAATCTTTTTGGGATCTTTCATTAAATCACACAGCACACTATTTGCATCACGGCTCCACACTTCCATCTCCTCCGTCCGCGCCGCAGCTGCATTTATCTTTTCTTGTTGTTCGTTCATCTCCGTTGATATTTTGGACAGCTTCTGATTGATGTCCTCCCTGAATTCGGATAATTTGTCGCTCATTTGAGCCGTGATGTCTTCTTTGAATGTTTTCAAGTCAGCCTTCATTTCGCTATGCAAACTTTGGATTTGTTTGCTAATGCTGTTTAGGCTGCTCTGAAAGTTAGCCATGTCAGCTTCTGGTGCTAGCATGCCTTTTTTCTCGATGTCTTTGTCTTCTTTGCCTTGTGTGTTTGGGTTCTTCTTCTTTTTTAAAGACCCCCGCTCATATTTTTGCTTTCTACTCCTTGTACTGTCGTGTTCCTCGCGTTTTTTGGCGGAGTTTCTTCTTATTTTGGAGTTGGTTAGTGGGAGCCGTCTTTTCACACGTCCATGTGCTGCAACGGTCCCAACCGTACTTTTACTAATTCTAGGAACCACAAGCAGTCCTGCGTTTTGCGAGCGAAGTGTTCTTATCGGATGGTAAGGGACTATGAGGTCCTTAATATAGGAAGGGGCCATTCCATGTAAGGCCTTATAGGTTAACAGGAGGATCTTGAACTTGATTCTGGAATCAACTGGGAGCCAATGGAGCGAAACTAACACAGGAGTGATGTGATCTCTTCTGCTAGTTCCTGCTAACAATCTAGCTGCTGCGTTCTGAACAAGCTGGAGATTTCTTAAGGAACTCTTAGGACACGCTGCTAACAAGGAGTTACAGTAATCCAGCCTCGACGTAACAAATGCATGGATGAGTTTTTCAGCATCACTCTTAGAAAGTAGATTTCTGATCTTAGCAATATTCCGCAGATGAAAAAAGGCAGTTCTACACGCCTGAGATATGTGAGCCTTAAATGATAAATCCTGGTCAATAAAACCCCAAGGTTTCTAACTGTGGAATTGGGGGCTATACTTATGCCATCCAGGGAGACTATCTGATCAGACAGAGCATCTCTGAGGTTTTTAGGACCTAGTATAATGACCTCAGTTTTTTCTGGGTTCAAGAGGAGGTAATTAATTGTCATCCAGGTCTTGATGTCACTGATGCAGGCGTTTAGTTTCTCTATATTGTCATTCTGGTCAGGCTTCATGGATAAATACAACTGCGTATCGTCGGCATAACAATGAAAATTAATGCTGTGTTTCCTGATTATGTTTCCTAGGGGTAGCATATAAAGCGTAAACAGGATCGGTCCCAAGACTGAGCCCTGTGGGACTCCATAGTTGACTCGAGTACACTGAGAGGAATGGCCATTTACATTAACGAACTGATTCCTATCGGACAGATAGGATTTAAACCACTGGAGAGCAGATCCTCTGATCCCTATGTCCTGCTCTAGTCTATGGAGTAAAATACTGTGGTCGATAGTGTCAAAGGCTGCACTGAGGTCCAACAGGACAAGAATAGAAAGTAGTCCCTTTTCTGAGGCCAATAACAAGTCATTAGAGACTCTAACTAGTGCAGTTTCCGTACTGTGGTGGGGTCTAAACCCCGACTGAAAGTCTTCAAAGAGGCAGTTGTCCTGTAGGTGGCAGTAAAGCTGCTTAACTACAACTCTTTCTAGGATTTTAGAAATACAGGGCAGGTTTGATATCGGTCTATAGTTGGCCAACATGCTAGGATCCAAACTGGGCTTTTTCAGAAGAGGTTTAACAACTGCATATTTAAAAGACTGTGGCACGTAACCCGTTTCCAGAGAGGCATTTATCATTGTTAGTATGGAATCATTAATTAAGGGAAAAGTTTCTTTAAAAAGTCTAGTGGGAATTGGGTCTAACAGACACGTTGAGGATTTGGAGAACGTAATAATTGATGTTATTTCCACTTGATCCACAGCAGTAAAGCAGTCCAATGTTACAGAAGTTTCTATGGATGCCTCCATTTCTACCACTTCAGCCTGTTCTGGGCTGATAGTAGGAATAACTTGATTTAACTTATGTCTAATATTTGAGATTTTACTATCGAAAAATGTAAGAAAATCATCAGAGCTGAGAGAAACAGGAACATGTGGTTCTACTGAGCTCTGACTGCGAGTTAATTTAGCAATAGTGCTAAAAAGAAATCTTGGATTGTTTCCATTCTCTGATATTAAGGTTGAATAGTACTGGCTTCTAGCTCTACGCAGAGCTTTTTTATAATTTAATAGGCTATGTTTCCAGATATCCAGAGACTGCTCTGAACCGGAGCGGCGCCATTCTCTTTCCAACTTACGGGTTTCTTGTTTAAGAGAACGAGTTTCAGCGTTAAACCACGGTGCTACTCGGTTTTGTCTAACGAACTTAGGTTTCAAGGGGGCAACAACATCAAGTGTACTCCTGAGGGCTTGTAAGGCATTTTTTCTATTTTCCTTTTACATGTACAAATTGGGTGTAAAGCTTGTAATTATTTTTGATAATGTACAAAAAATAAAAACAATATTACAAAAAATGTAAAACTAAACAATCCAGGGAACTGCAACTTATCATTTCCAACAGGCTGTGTCCCAAACAAAATGAAAATCACACACATGTGCACACATATGTGCACGCACACACACACACACACACACACACACACACACACACACACACACACACACACACACACACACACACACACACACACACACACACACACAC